>MU226477.1:1823371-1845648 GCA_018584345.1 Thuja plicata
ACGGATCTGGTATGGCCGGAAGGGGGGCCAAGCTGCCGCTTGATACCAAACGCAAAAGAAACCACTATGAAGAAAGAGGTGATGAGTTGACCAGTCTGTTGTCTCGAGGGGACTTGATGTTGTAGAGAGTGGTCCTGAAGTCTCAAGGCCTCCTGGAGATAAAGTGCAAGGCACCTCTAATCAATATACCTGAAGGTGGATAGAGACTGAGTCTCCCTGAACAAGCAGTAGAATCTCTCTCTGATCTCATAGTAGATAGGGCAGCGGAAAATGAAATGCATCTCCATCTTAACCTCCCCCATACTACAAAGCTGGTAAATCCTATCCTCCTCCCTAACCATTTGATGGTCAGTCTGAATGCGGAGCTGATGCGATCCCACTCTGAAAGAGCCAAGGGAGATGCGGATTGCATGCGACCAGCGGTGAGAAAGATAAGAAGGAAGGACAATGATCTCGTCACGTATCTCAAGCAAGTGCTCATAGTAGAAAGCCATCTTTGGGCGAAGCCCCCAAGGGGATTAACCCAAGTAGTGTGGATATACTGCCTATAAATATCCATTCTGATATGCATATTCAGCTCCTGTCGAAAGGGAAGGAGATGAGAGGGGGCATCCAATGAGTACTAGAAAGGAGGAAGACGATCAATCTCAATCCCAATCAAACCCAAAAGAGCCGAAGCCTGAGAAAACCAACAACGAGCCCGACCGGATAAATCAGAAATTGCAATAGCCTCCGAGGAACGATAAGCAAGGTAGGAATATCTGCAGGGTCCCTCAACAGAGTTCGTAAAACACCGGAGACGATGCAAGAACCAAACCAGATCGAAGATGGTACCAAGTCTGAAAGGGTGGGCACCGAACTCAGCAAGGTAAAAACTATGAGGTGCAAACTGCTTGCACTTGATGATGCACCGAAGGAGGGTCTGGACCCGCTCAACCAAGGCCTAGTCGGACTCCAGCAGAGAGGGCCCCCAAACAACCGACCCATAGAGCATCGTCGGTCTAATCAAAGTGTCCATAAGAGATGGTACCAAATCTGAAAGGGTGGGCACCGAACTCAACAAGGTAAAAACTATGAGGTGCAGACTACTTGCACTTGATGATGCGCCAAAGGAGGGTCTGGACCCGCTCAACCAAGGCCTAATCGGACTCCAGCAAAGAGGGCCCCCAAACAACCGACCCATAGAGCATCGTCGGTCTAATCAAAGTGTCCATAAGAGTCATCTTGGACGTGGTGTCCTGGAAGCTATGTTACACGAAAACGTGTTTCCTGTCCCTAGGGGACTCGTTTCCATCCCTGAAACATTTTCGAGGACAGTGGGACATATTAAAATATATTAAAATTATAAATCTAATATTTAATAAATACAAGAAACACAAGAACACTAGAACATGCGTTTATTGTGGCAGAGGAATTGGCGGTAGGAATTTTTTAGTCGGGTGAAGGGTGAAAGCTGTGTGAAAAGTATGGTGGAAGGATTTGCAGTCATCATCGTACCACTTATTCATAGGGCAGGTGTTTCTACAGTTGGGGAGAGGGATCAACGAGGTGGTACAATGGGGGAAAGAGTGGAGGGCAACCTCCCAAACAGAAGCGAAAAGGCAATCAAACATAGTGGAGGCGCACTCGAGGGTGGAAAGAGTGGAGGGAAGCCTCCCAAATAGAAGCGGAAAGGCAGTCAAACAATTTAGAAAGATTGAGTTTTGCTTGCAATTTAGAGCACAAATAGCAAGTTATTTAAACTTACCCCGCACACTCTCCATACAATAAATTCTTTGTAGTTTGTCTTGTCATTGCGTTCGTTCAGGGTGCCACGCCTCTCAAATAGGAAAGGACCTTTCCTCTCCTTTTCCCTTACCAACCCCTTGATTCTTGAATTAACTATTCTGCCAACTTGGAGTTGGAGTATTTGTTGGAAGAGGAGGTTTCTTGTTTTTGTGATTTTATGCCAAAATGGTTCTAAAATATTAACACATAAAACTAGCGGATGCATCACGCAATACAAAGGTGACACTTGTCTTGATTGCAATGACTTTGTGAAGGAAATTGGTTGTTAGATATTCACCCCAGAATTTGAACATATGTCGTTGATATTCGATCATCTGACAGTGCATGTCTTCATTGCAGTCGAGCATTTGACCTTATCGAACTTGGGCCCACCACTCATTTTGCGAAATTGCAAGACCTTTGTGAGTGGTTGGATCAAATGACATTTTACATGGTGGCACGGAGGCGTCATTTATGCTAAGGTGGCTAACGACTAGCCAATAGCACGCTTTCACTTGAGGCTTGTTTCACACAAACGCAAAATTGTGCAATCACGAATTGGGGACACATTTATGCATTACATAGCAATAAATATAGCAGTCAAATCAAATAACACTCAAGTAAAATAGCAGTCACATCATCTAATTTTGCGGTATCACTACTCTGAAGGTGGTATTGGTGCTATGACTGCTTTCATAAAGTTGCGATATGAAATCCTTGTGCAATACCGTAGAAAGTTGACACCTGTTTGGGTTAATTAATTTGATCGATATTTGATGTTCTTAAGCTCGTGCCATTCATGCCAACTTGTTCAAATTAGCAATCCTCATCGTTAGCTTTCTATGGCTTAAAGTTTAAAGTTTTAAACATTTCGAATTTAATACCCTTCAATCATATTTTGTACAAATTTACTATATCGAAGCAACTGAATTAATGCAAGAAAATATTTTGTTCTTGATTACACATCAAGTAATAATAGATACAGTTTCCTGTTTGTATCTGACAAACAATTTAGTCAAGGACACGCCCATAAGGTTGACTATAGATTTGAGGCAAATGGTGTTCTTAGGAAGAATATCTTATGTGCGTCTTAGACGTATTTTTACAATTGACATATGCTTGGTCATAACAGCAGTAAATGGATCCATGGGGACGAGTTTATGGTTTCTGAAACTAGATACAGCGTTAACACAAATGTAACCTCTCATTTTGTAGCGTCTCTCCTCGACTTGGGAGAGGACAAGGATATAGTGTTACAATCGAGTGAGCTAATGATAAAAGAGGACTTCTTAGGTGGCCTGGACAATGTAGTGGAGGCAGCCTAGCTTGGAGTTGGGGTGCCTTTACCCCAAGGTATTGAAATATATCTTGAGACCTTATGTCCAATGCACTCGTATCGATTCTTAGGAGGTTTTCGACAAACTACCTTGACAATGCATCGCAGCAAAGCATGTGAGGCGTGACGCTTTCTAAAGAGACTATTTGTGCTCAAGCCCGTCAGCAACACGTCGTGGATTGAGGAATTCATGGCTCAAGTTGTTGCAAAAGGACATCCCTGAGATGTCTTAACGTCCTCTGTGTGTTGCTTGCTCACCAGCTTTTGGTCAATGCTCACTCTTCTAGTCTGTCAGTCTTTGTCTCTGTTAATGCTCACATTTTTTGTAAATTGTCTATTTTTGTTTTGTATCCCAAGAGCAAGGACCACTCTGTGTTTTGTAAATATCAAGCAAATATAATAAAATACTAAACGTTTTAATTATCATTTTGACAATTTGTTTACTATTTACTGTTTGAAACTCTATAAACATAAATCTAATATTTCAAATGCATGAAGTTGAAGAAACCTTTGGTCTGCTTTATTTGTGATGCATTAAAACACATTATTATGAGAAAACAAACTCAGTGGTTCATTTAACTGGGGACGCTAAGGTTGTGGGGAGGATATAATTTGGATTTCAAACGAGGGGGGGGGGGGTTCTTAAAGTTATCCCTACTCCTGTGGATATTTCAACCTTTTACATCTACCCCTTCCAAGATACAATCTCATGTTGGGAAGTAATGGAAGCCCAACACTTCTTGCACCAATAACTATTATTAAAAAAATGTGTTGGACATGAATAAAGGAAGTGGCAAATAAAGTTGCATCAAACAGGCAAGAGAACATTCTAAAACCTGTCCCTACTGCAGTTCAGAGTTACATCAGCGATGTGGTAATATCAATTATACATAACCTTCTACACTTGCATACAGATACATGTTCATCATTTGATCATAAATTCAAAGCAAAAATCATTTGCAATTAAATCTTAAGAATGTGAGATTAACATAATTTGGAATTTGGAAACAGAGATCAAAGACTCTGTGCGCGATTCATTACAACTTGCAGCATTCAATGATAAGCTTTGGGAATTTCCGCTGTCTGTTCATGCTTGATAAGCTTATAGCAATACTTTTTTCCCTGCCATTTGTATACCATGGCTTCATTTTGTGATTTGATGTTGCAGAAGTACAATATATAAGCATTATCTGCTCAATGAACTCATTTAGTTTTCTGTCACTTGTGAAAAATTGTTATTATTCTATTTTTATGTGAAGAATGAAAAACACATTTCAAATCCCAAGTACAACTTATTCAGTTTCCTGACCAATTAAGCTTCTACTCTGCACATCACAAAATGTTTCTATGTAAGATGATGTTTAGGCTGGCCTTGATGTTTACATTTGCATAGTGAAAAACTATAACTTGTGATTATAAGTCAACGTTCAACAACTTCAGAAAAATCATTAGGTTTAGTGTATCGTAACAACAAATAGGAATTGTACAATAGTATATCCTACAGGACCTAATCTAAGGACACTGAATTATTTATCATGACTTGAATCTAAATAAAAGGCAAATTCTATTTTAATGGCAAAACTGGCTTGTAGTTGATTTGCCATATTTACTAATATTGCCACTGATTTCCAGTAGCTATCAAGAGAGCTAAATATATTGGAAAAGCACAAAATTGTGTAGGGGAAATTAATATCAATCTCATATCAGC
This sequence comes from Thuja plicata, assembly GCA_018584345.1. Classification (NCBI taxonomy): domain Eukaryota; kingdom Viridiplantae; phylum Streptophyta; class Pinopsida; order Cupressales; family Cupressaceae; genus Thuja; species Thuja plicata. The sequence continues at coordinate 1,828,183 of MU226477.1, forward strand.
TGCCTTAACCACTAACACTTCATGCAGTTTTGTCTCAGAAGTGTCTTCATTAAACTAAACACTTTCTTGACATAACCTGGGCATGTATTAACATATTGGCCAGAATATGTTCCAATTTTGCAATGTAAAACAAAGCAATGCAACATATGCATACTGCAACTTTAACAGTAACCATATTTAAAAGTTCTACCGGCCAGTTTCAATGAAAGATGCAAATATAACAGTACCAATATTTAACACATACCTCCATGGTTATAAGGCAGCTTTCTAATTGGTTCACCATCCCCAATATCCACATCAAACACTGATAAATGAAACATCAAAATGGATTAGTACAAAGTAAACAACAATGAAATCCAAATTTCATGGAGCCTCCTAATAAATCATTAATAGAGGTTACTTACCATAGTCATATGCAACACCATCGAGAGTTTTACGGCCCTGTGAATCATCAGGTCCATCCACAACTTCACCAACCTGACAGAACAGATATTTTCGTAAGTTATTATAAACATGTCAGAAACATTTGCAATCATATAGAAAATCTGAAAATCTCTAAAACCAAGACTGGAATAACCAAACCAAACTACTGGAAGGGAAGATGCATGTCGCCTTTTGCATGGAGCAAGTAAGATGTGAATCGCCATAAATAACAATATTTAAATATATATTTGAGTGTGTTCAAATGTAACAATTATCATCTGGCCCATTACTTTTCCATCCTAAATTTATTATCTTTCATTTTTTTGGATTCATTGCTATTCCATTTCTCCAATTGGTTTATCTATTATGGAATTGTGCTGCTTGAAGAAGAGAATGAATAGAATAGATAATTCTGGCCAATTACCTTTACATCCTAAACTTATTATGTTTCTGTTGATGAGTGTTTTATGACCACACCAATAAAGAATAAAGTGCCAAAGAACACTCTATCCCCTCTTGAGCACAAACACCATGTATACTAAGATTGCAAAAAGATAATAGAGGCGACCCCAAGGTTTCAATTACATACTTGCAATTTTTTGTTGGATATGAGCTTTTTTGTCTTGATGTATGCTGGTAATCCAAGGGAACTTACGGTGTTCACTTTGAATTTATCATCTTTCTATGCAGAAGATATGGCAATTAAAGTACTTGACCCTAAATCTAACAAAGCTTTGAAATAAATTGCAAAGAGGGTAAGGGTTAGAGATCCTATTCTAAGCCTAGAATGCAAGAGCTAGTGAATGCCTTTATGGACTCTACTAGACTTAGCTTTGTCACCAAGCTAGTGCAATCTTCTAAGGTAATGGGTGTTCAGATCGTCACCAACACCAGCAATCACATGCATATCAATGAGTAAGCAACAATTGAAGTTAAGCTTATATTTAGATTCCAATTGACCACACAAAGCAATTTGCAATCAGCAAACTACTAGTATGGATTAAGGCAAGTTCCACAAAGTTTCTTCCATAATTTCTTTCATTCAACTGAACTAAATTACTTGAAGCAAATTCTAAACTAAGTTTGAGAAATCAAAGAACCACACAACACATCCAAAATCTTCACTAAATCACCAAACTTCAATGATTTATTACAATTCTGGCAGCATCTAAGTGACAATTCTTGAAAGACCCCCTTTACAAATGAGATGAGGGATTATAATGGAGTCTCAAATACAATGGACGACCTGGATTAATTTGAAACCAATGGCTAGGGATTATCCCAAGGAAATCCTAATTAGGGTTGCTATCAATATTAAATACATATCCAATGACAATAAGGCACCAATTTATGGGTCAATGAGAAAATTACATTATTTTGAAATACATATCCACTTGAGAATGCATTCCACATGTCCATTTGGAATATCTTGATTGAATGAGGATGAGAGGATGCCACCTCAGCATGCTTGTCTTGCAATCCTCATTTCAACTTCACTTCTTCATCCTTAGGAATTCTTCATTGTCCTTGGATTCCTTTCTCTTGGATGTCCTGACTTTGTAGTAGCTGAAAGCATTTAATGTATTACCACAATTAATTTTCTCATTGGTTCATCCTCAAAAGGATATGTATCTCAAAGCATTGTAATTTTCTCGTTAGCCAACATTTAATGCTTGTAGGTGGTAGTTATAGCAAACCCTAATTAGGTTGCTTAGAATTATCTAGGTTGTTGATCTTAAATCAATCTCAGTCGTTGGTTGTACTTGAGGCCTCTATATAAGGCTTGCTCATTTCATTTGTAAAAGGAGATTTTTGTTAAAGTGTCGCCGGAATACTGCCAAAGTAATTACAAATTCAATGAAGCTTGGTGAAGACTTGTGTTATTTTGAAGTGTGGCATGGTTTCCTATTTCTCACTTAGTTAGAATTTGCTTATGTTCAGTAGTTGAATGAAAGAAATTGTTGTTGATCAATGGTGAAACCTCTTCTGTTCATACCTTTTGTTACTTGTTAATTGCAAGTCGCAGTGTAAGGTTAGGCTGAACTTATTGCAAGGCATAACTTCAATTGCTTCATGCACGTTGATTCACTTGTTTTATGGTTTTCATGTGTATAAGTGATTTGAAAATCACTCACGCATCCTTATAAGATTTGCATCATCTTTGCGTAGTTGTTTCACTTGGCGAAGCAAAGTTTGGTTTGGTTTCACTTCGTCGTAAATAATCTCTTGCATTGGTACAAAAAGATTAGATTTCTAAACCCAATCTCTTTTGCATTTTATTTAAAAACCATTGTCAGAACTTAGGATTAGTTGAAGTGTTCACATTGCAAAATCATTTGTCATTTGAGAAGTAGATAGATTTTCAATGAATAGTGTAAGTTCCAGCGTAATTACCAGCATATCATATCATAAAACTAAGGTGTGTCCAACATAAAGTCACATGTTCACATTGTAAATCTTGGGTTTACTTCAGTTGATCATACAATTACCATATTGTTTAGCATTTGGAGTTTCCTTGTTCAAGAGAGGAAAGAACACTTAGTATTTTATTCTGCACATTGGAGTGGTCACAAAACTCACGTCAACACTATTCCTTCTGCCGGAAGGGTTTGTTCCCGATTTCTAGAGATTTCAACTAGATTAATTTACAATATTTTCAACAAAATCGTTTGCAATTTCCAGCTAGGAGTTTGGACTGAACATTCAGTCTTCATTTTCTACCAGAATTGTCTGATATTTCTGTGACCCAGGGTTTTGCATTTCTGCTGCAACTTTATTTTTCGCAATTTTTTTCTGCTAAAAATTACCTCTATTTTCCACCCTACGATTTTTCTAAAGTTTTTTGCATTTATTTTTTTCTGATTTTTTCAGAAAAATCATATTTTTTTCCTGCAATTGCCCACCTCAGGTTCTGTGCCAGCAGTCTGCACATTCACTGACCTTGGGATTTGTGCCAGCAGGACTTTTGACTAGTTTTGGACCAGAAAAATCACATTCAGCTGCTGCCGTTTGTTTTACCTTGTTTTCTGGGCATAAAAAGCGGGATGGATGGCGTCTCCAACGAACATCATGCTGGAGAGTAGCCAGAAGTTCAATGGCCGTAATTACTACACATGGAAAGAATGGATGCTTACGATATTTGATTATCGGTGTCTTGATCAGGTTGTTCTGGGTACTATGTCTCAACCCACGGCAGTAGGAAAAGACCAGGACAAGAATGGTGAACACAATCATGAAGCGGTGATGCTCATCAAATCGGTCACAGATGATCAGCTGCCTCAAGTGCCATCTGAAAAAACAATTGCAGAAATCTGGACTCACTTGAAGGATCTACATGAAACCTCGGAAAAAACCAGAGCATTCTTCCTCGAGAAAATGTTTTCAATAATGTTGGATGAGAAGTTGACTCTACAGGAGCATCTTACAAAGATAAAGGATATTCATGATCAATTGGAGGCTATTGGTCGCACGATGGAAGAAGAGGACATGGTAGTCATTATGCTGAAGACTCTGCCACCATCTTATGAGCACTTCATTGAGACACTCAACATTACTTCCACCAATGTTGATCTCAAGTTTCCTGATGTATGCAACAAGCTTCAGTGAGAAGCTCGGGACAAGAACTAGCACATCCTCTACTGAACAGGCATTTACTGCCAAAGCCTCGGACAAAGACAAGGGTAAAGGCAAGGCATGCTAGTAGCAGAAGGGGCAAGGAAAATCTTAGGAGAAATCCACAAAGAATATCCATTGCAATTACTATCACAAGTTTGGTAATATGAAGAAAGAATGTAGAGAACGCTTGACTGTTGAACAATTGAAGCAGGGAGGGTCTCAGCCGAAGGCCCATGTTGCAGAGCAACTAAAAAAGAGTCTTCCTTTTATGCTTAAAAGACCAAACGACTAGCAGACCATGTCAAATCGTCTGCCTGGTACATCAATTTTGCAGCTTCTCGACATTTCACTCGTCGATGGGACTAGTTCACATAATACATGGCTTTCAAAGATTCTGTGATCTTTGGAGGAGGTGAAGAGTATACTGTTGTTGGCAAGGGCAACATTCAGATTACATCTACAAGGAGAAATCTGACATTTCTCAATGTCTACTATGTGCCAAGCATGGAACTCAATCTGTTGTCAATCAGTAAGATTATGCACCTTCTCCGAAGCTAGATGTGCTCTTCAATGCACACAAGTGCAACATTGTTGACAAGGAGACTCGCACCACTGTTGCTATTGGCCTCGAGGATCATGATCTTTACAGACTTGTTGACACTAGAGATTCTCAAGAGCATACCATGGCAGCAAAGAGTTCTTCCATCAGCACACTTTGGCATCGGCGATATGGGCACCTGAATCTTCACTATCTCTCTCAGTTGGCTCGAGAGAGTCTGATCGTCGGATTATGTGAGATTCAATCGCACATTCATGTTGTCTATGAAGCTTGCCAGGCAGGAAAGCAACATCAAACTCCTTTCTCAGATGGGGACTCTTGGCAAGCATCCAAGGTTTTGCAGCTAGTTTGTGCAGATGTCTGTGGACTGATGAACATTGCATCAGTCACTAGATGCATGTATTTTTTGTTATTTGTCAATAATTACAATAGGAAAATGTGGGTGTTTATCATTAGAGCAAAACCAAAGGTGATTAGCATATTTCTGCAGTTTAAGCCTGAGTTACCGGATTCGGACCCTGGATCCCGGATCCGGGTCCGGGTCTGATCTGGGTCCGGATTCTCCTCCCGATCTGTGTTGGATCTTGGCAGGGTCCGGATTTGGACCTGTGGGTCTGTGGGGATCCACAGATTGCGGATCCAGACGGACCCACAGGTCCAGATCCAGACCCTGCCCGGATCCAACACGGACTGGGCCGGATCAAGCGAAGTTTAAGACGTTTTTTTGGCAAAATTTATAAATTTTTGTCATCCACAACTCAAATTGTTGACATTGCCGAACTTGGGTCTGCTGAAAAATAACTCTCGGTGCCTTTATAAAATAATTAAAGTCGGTTGAGCTTTGCCCCCAAACCCCCATTTGATAATTTGCGGTGGAAACTGCACCAATAAAAGTGGGGAAAAATTAACTTTCGAGTCTTATTAGGCTCTATATAGAAGATGATGATGAAGAAGAAGAATATCAATAAATTATTAATCCATAAGTTGAACTTCAAACAATGATACTTGAACTGATGTTATGATTTAATTTTAATGTTTTGAATCTTTGAGATTTGGCATTGATCAATGATCAAGCATCATAGATTCATACTATGAAATGATTTAGTTTTAGAATTATGTATATTTCTCTTAATTTTTGTATATATATATATATATATTCACGAACCCATATGAATCCAAATGGCAAATTTTTTTTTCACGAATCCATGAACCGGATTCACGAACCCGAATCTGTCCCCGAACCCAAATCGGCAACTTAGGTTTAAGGCCTTTGTTGAAAAAGAGTTAGGTGTCAGATCATCACTCTTAGGTCAGATACATAACCATAATTGCAGCGATGTAGTGATGAATTTGTACTATACAAAATTTATCTTGTTTTCAAATGAATGTTGTGGATGGCAGCCATAGCTGCTACAATCATCAAATGTTCACTCCATACAATGTTGGCTTCATCAGAAAATTGCATTGAATCAACATCTAAGTAAATTCAAAGTTATGCTGAAGAACTGCAAGTTGGAATATCCAAGTCAACTTCAGTTCAGATTACTAATTCATTTATGTTAATAAACTTGAACAAGATGATTTGCAGTTGCATACAATTTAGCACAAAATTACAAATAACTTTCTGTTGCCATTGAAAATTCAACAACTTAACTATGAGAGCTCCACTTGGTTGAGCTTCAGAAATTTATTCTCTAAAAATATGCAAGAAGTGTACCTTATCCCATTTGTATTCAGACATATTCCAAGAATAAGCAACTCCACAATCACCTTCACGAACAATTTTTGTCTGGCCATTCTTTGTCCCTAGTATCAAAATAAGCAGCCAATTCAACGAACAATAAGTCAGAACAGCATATGATTTTTTTTAAAATAAAAATAGAAAGTTTCATTAGGCAGTAGCCTATTGTTGAGATTATGCTACTCAGTTAGGGGTGACCCTGATTCTTTTATCTCCAAGTGAACAGTAATATGATATATAAATTAAGCTTAAGTATCATAAGCAGAAATTGAAAGGATTTTTTCCAAATTATAAATAAAAAAAGAAGACAACGGATAGCTCAAAGATGGTTAAATTCACAACAATAAATTATTCATATATAGAAATAACAACAGAATGAGATGAAAAGAATTGGAAAAGGTTTAACAAACTGATTGAGGCTACAGTACAGAACATGAAATGAGGCTTTGGTGTCAAACATTCTGACAAAAGGAAAAGCTCCCAATAAACTCAAAATAGAATCATGCCATGGTATAGTTTCGATAAACAGTACAAATAGAATCATGCAATGGTGAATGCATAAGAAGATTAGAGTGATGTGAGTACCAACCAGGTTGCTGCAGAGCCTCCATACCAGGCAAGTCCGATACTTTCACACCTCCCACCATTTTCCTACAATGTAGAGAGAATAAAAATTGAATTCTAATGAACAATATAGATAATGCTCAAGCAAGAAAAGAACTGCAGAAGCACAAAATGGCACACCAACAATATGCATAGGTCAGAAATTTCAATCTTTTTACTCCAAGCTGACAGAAGAATCTTATTTACCATAGACATCTTGAGGAAATGTTTTCTGAAAGTGGAATCAGCTTGATCAGATTATGGAATCAAAAAATAATATTAATGAATAGCCTAAAAATGTTGTGCCGTACCTAACAGTTTTTTAGTTCAAAAAATAAACTTCACGTAGAATTTTTACCTTAAGCTCATGCCATTGACTTGCTGAAATCATCTACATACCAGAGGAATTCTACCTTGGCAGAAAACCAATCTTAACCAAGACAATTTTCTAATCTACCTTGAAACAAAGCCCAAATACTAGCCAATTTGTCATCATTGATAATCTGATCTAAAGCAAAAGAGCATGCTGATAACAGTTCTTCACCACCTCCACTTCAGCAAGCCTTGCTTCGCCAAATTGAAAACTAGCATCAACAAATTGCTGATCTATGAAAGCTCCTAAATTTACAATTGTCTGAGTCCTTTCAATACTCTCTCTCTATGAGCCCCCAAAAAGGAGAACCCCAAAGCTTCTGCCATAATAATAAAATGTAAAGAGGAGAGGATGTCTCCTTAACAAAGTCCACCAATATAAAAAATAAACATACTTCCACCTTAATAAACATACTTTTGAACTTGTTTTGAGTGGTCAATTTTGTAAGAAATTAAGATTCCTCTAATTGTGGCTCTATCTAGATCAAAAGAATCCTGCTCAAGAGAGATAAAATCCAAGGGTACACGAGGATGTGTCCTCGGAGCTTTTGGGAGCATCCCCACATGGGGGAAATCCCGGAGAGTTGGGGACGACACGGGGACCTAAACCTAGCCATCCCTGATTGCAAACAAAAAGGCAGAAACATCCCAGGAATGCAGAGACGGGAAGGGGACAGGTAGAGGACAGCCAGGCATCCCCAAGATGGCTGTGGACATCTCAAACATCCCCCAACTGTCCTCGGGACAGCTAGCCATCCCCTACAACTGGAGCATGTATTTTAAAGGCTGCAGGTTAAAAGGAAAACATTTCTAATTGTTGTTTGTGGGCCCTCACACCCCTCTTAGCCCTAGCATAAAAAAGGAAAGATCCCATATCTAACAATTGTTCATTTCTACATCAAAAGAAAAAATAATTGCAGCCAAGTTGGAAAAACAAGCCAACAGGTAATGGATAGTGATGCCTAAATTGCCCTGTCAAATATTCTACATGATAACATTGATAATAAAGGTAAGTTATGTGGTGTTTTACAAAGCTCTGATGATTTGAAATATCTCTATTCTGAGGTCCATTTATTGAGGACACAAAAGCATGAGAGTATTATCATATTTTACAACTCATAAGTGTACGACAAAATTACAATATTGATGTTACCACAGAAATATTTACATTTGGGTCACTAAGGCAACATTTAAAAAGTGCAAATTACAATGCTAAAATTGTGCCAATTCTGTGTATTAGAAACATTATCATAACTATAATTTCATGCCTTCCACTGGATGCATATGTTCAGGAATCAGACTACCGTTGGCTCCTGCAGTAGCTCCAAGGATCCATTGTCTTTGTTGATCATTAAATATATATTGATGTTCTCTAGTCGTATTGTGTCTTGTTTTTAAGTTTTTAACTGACATCTTTGTTTCACTCTAGGTACTATTTAAACTGTTTTTTAAAACTATGCCAAATACTCTCCCTCTATATGAAAACAATTAAGAGTCTACGACAATTAAATATGCTATATTTCAGATATTTTTCTTGCAGCACCATGTATCTGTGTAACATCCTCATGCCTAGCTCCTTGTTAGTTCTGTCTAGAGCAGGTTTGTTAATTTCCCTTTTTATCAAATATTTTTCACTTTATTTAAAGAATTACATAACCTTATTAATTACATATTTTAATCTTAATCTATGAACTAAGTGAGACCTAAATATGGCAATGCAGGAATCATTTTCCATTACAAGTTTAGTTGCAAATTTTTATGCATAAAAGGTTTCCTTATTGTTATCAATGTTCACATATAAATATTTGAAATTTCCCTATACTTTTAAAAGTTTCTGTTTTTCTTTAATACAGCTATCCCCTTTGCCCTTCCTTCACATACTTGAAAATGGCCTCAAAAAAATCCATCCCTGACATGCATTCCTGAGTTCCCATGTCCCCACACCCCAAAAATTGGTGGAAAATAGATAAAATCAGGCCAGATCAACCAGTCTCAACACCATTTCCTTTAGATTACTTATACAATGTGTCGCAAAGGGAGATGGATTTGCATTGCACAAAGGAGGATAGAGACTCGATCTATGTTATCAAAAGCAATGAAAGTGCAATTGGAAATCCCTGCGACCTTTTAGTTTCTCCAGATTCTTCAACTACTACTCACATCTTTCCCACTAATGTGCCAAAAAAGTTGAAACAAAGCAGCAGGAAAATGATCTAGACCAAGAGCTTGTCCTTGAACATTTGATAAAGTGCAAATTTTAATTCAACCGCTGAAAAAAGGGCTATGAAAAACTAATTCCAGTTACCTTTGGCAATAGATAGGATTACCTCTAAAGCTGACTATCAGAATGAAAGTGGGAAGCCTCCCTCCTTGATACCAAGCAACACCTCAAAGAAGCCCTTTATTTCATCTCTAGTGTCTGAAGCCTAAACCAAGAGTCTTCAATCTCCAGCCAAGATTGAGGAGAAGGATTCACATTCCTTCACATTGTGGTGAAGGTATCAAAAAAACTTTATCTTCTTGTCCACATCTTTTAGCCACAGTTCCCTGGGTTTCTGGTTTGAATATACTTCTACCTTGTGAAATCCAGACAGCTTGGACTACAAATGTTTTTCATTGAAGGGATTCTAATCCATTCAAACCACAAAAACGTTTTCATTGAGAATAAAGAAATCTAGTTCAATTTAATCAAATTCAGAAAATACGTTTTTGAAGTGAGAGATATTACATTCCTTAAGCCACGCCTTAACTAAAGACAATTTCCTTCTCAACACATACATTTTTTAACCCTTAGTCTAAGATGCCCCATCCCAACAGACTTTCATCAGCTTTTCAATATCTGGATCTCTAAGCCATATCATTTCAAATTTAAAGCGAAAACTTTTAGGTGGAGAATGCCCTGAAATTCCGAGAGAGATTAGAGCATTATCCGACCCTAACCAAATGCAACAGCACAAGTCTCAAGATCTTAATGTTGGCATATATTTGTGTCCTATTTATCACTGTCAAAGAAGATCTAAGTTGTTGGGGTACTTCATTTTTTCCTTTATGGAAACTGACATGTGTTGACACCTATTAACATCAATGGGGAGTGTTCGAACATAATGTTATTAGGGGTCTAAGATGTAAGAGAAGGGTGGCAAGGGGCTCGTAAGAAGGCCGTCCTAGGAGGACCTTTGTGGCCTAGGACAAAGAGGGCACTTACGGAGTCAAGTAACCCCTTACAACCTCTGCCCAACTCAACAAGATGGTAAATGAGAATAGTTATGCATATTGTCTGGAACCCACCTTAAAAGGGAAAGGGTTTGAGGTGTAAGAGAAGGGTCGTGAGGGGCTCGTCGGGAGGTCATCCTACTAGGACCCTTGCGGCCTAGGACAAGAGAGAAATCACCAAGTCAAGTCACCTCCACTCGATTCCACAAGGTGGCAACTGTCTATAGGGAGACAATATATGGTTGGGGAAAGCAAGTAAAAGCTGCCAAGCAAGAGAGATGCGGTAGATATCCCTCTTAGGCTTGGTGTGGAAATAGCTTCAAGCGGACCTATCATGTCTCTTCTCCCCAATGTGTTTATACTCTATGATTATAATGCAGCTTGGCTAACCCTAATCATTCACTATATATATATATATATATATATTGCATGTCTTTCATGTGGTGATTTCAGTATCAAAATCTAGGATTACACTATATGAAGAGATATTTTACTTGGTAAGATGTAACCCTAACCCTAATTTGTTGAAATTGTGATTTTAGAAAAAATTCTAGGGCAAATTGGGAAGGAGACATCACAAATTGTCTCAAAGCACGATCCTCCCATCCTGCAAGGAAAAGGATGAAACAAGGAATCATTCTAGTCAAGGAATCTAAGAATTTGTGCTTTGTGTGTATACTTTGTGTATTCTTTGTGTCTTTATGCATTCATGTGTATACTTTGTGTATACTTCATGTCTTCAAACAGTGTGTACACTTTGGCTTTCCAAGTGTCTGCTTCATGTGTGATTCTACTTTTGGTTGATCTAGAATAAGAAAATAACTAGAGTGAACCCAAAGATATGAGTTTATTCACAAATTTTGGTTAATCCAAATCAATTTTGATGTCATCACAAAGATGGCCTTGATCCTTTTCTCAAGAAAGATGAGAGAAAACGTGTCTTAAATTGCAAACCTTGCAAATTCTCAATGCATTGGTTAATATTAGAGTTGCGCAACAGAAGCTACTCACATTGAAAGATTTGTATAAATATTAGCATTGCTTGAGGACAAGCAATTTTGCGAAGGACGGAATGTAATGGCCATTACTAAAATAGGATTTAATAATAAATAATAAATAATAATAATATTAAAATATAAAAATAAATAAATAGATAAACGATAATATAATATAATATAATTACAAGTTAATTGAGTTAATGAAAGGTCAAGGACACAAGAGATAAATAATGAAGAGCTGTGACTCCCTCAACATAAGATAAAAAAGAGAGGAGAGTTCATTTGAAAGGGGATGGAGGAAGGAAGAAAGAGGAGAGCATAGGAATTAAATAAGGATTAATGGACGAAGAAAGGAAAATGAAGAAGTGACTTTTTCAAAGGGCAGCAATGATGAAGGGTTGTAACTCTTTCAAAGGGTTGTAATTATAAAGGGTTGTGACTCTTCCAAAGGAGGACAATTACGAAGGGTTGTGACTCTTTCAAAGGGTAGAAATGTGGAAGGGTTGTGACTCTTTTGAATGGTGGTAATTGTGAAAGGTTGTGACCATGGCAAAGGAGCAGACATGATGAAGAGGTGTGACTCTCTCCCACATTGGAAGATATAAAGGGGAGAAGGTTCCATTTGAGGAAGGCGTCCAATGGAGATCAATTTGGGGAATATTATATTGTAATCAAAGGCAACAATGAAAAGTGATGACTCAATCCTTATGTGAGGTGGTGACCCTTCCACCAATAAAGTATAAAGGAGGATTCATTGCAAGCATTGAAAGGGATACATTGTGTTTTGAATCAAAGGATAAATAATCAGTACTCAATCAAAAATCAATACTCATTAAAGGGCATATTAGAGTATATGGCATGAGAAGGTCATCCAACAATTAATACATTCACCAGTCCCTTGCATCAGCAAATATAATCATCAAGGACTATCTAAGCAATCAGCACGAAGAGGACACTGTTGTGAGGTTTTCACACCATCGCCCCATTGCAAATGGGGACCCCCTCTTTTGCTTTGGTGATAGGAGTAGTGGTCTTAGGTAGTCTTTGTTGGTGGCAATTTTCAAGTCCCTAGGTCCGGCAAGTGAGGTTTGAGTGATTTTGGCCTGCTGGGAAGTCATGTCTATCTGGGATTTGGGTGAGAGCTGAGCTAAGTCTGTCATGGAGATGGAGTCTAAACCAAGTGATTTGTGATAAAAACGAGTTAAAACCCTTTGAGAATCCTTTTTCTAGCTTCAGTTTGGCCTTAGAAAACTATGATGGATTGTGGGTTGGTAGCCCTGTTGAAGGCTTGTTGAATCCTGAAATTTGGCTAAGCCTGGAATTTTTCGAAAAACCCCAAAATCTAGAATCTACATCTTAAAGTAGAAGTCTGAAATAAATCAGACTTATACTTAAATGTTATATTTGTATAAATCCTCCCACCCCTCAACTAAAAAATTTGGCTAACTGTAAACTACCCTGTCCCCAGCCAGGGCCGATTCCAACCTCCTACAGGACAGATTTTGTCCTATGACCTTCAAATTTCCGCCCCCCATTTCAAGCATGGAAATGAAAGCTCTTGTCATGAGAAATAGGAATGATGAACAAGGAAGGATAAGGAAGGTTTTTCGACCACGAAATGAATGTTTAGAGGAAGGGCTAGAAGCGAAGTAAGCTTGTCCTATACCTAGTCGGAATCCGAACAGGGATAGGACACTAATTGTCCTATACCAACAAGATTTCCGCCCCATTCCTTAAGCATGAGAACATCAGCTTGGGCATGGAGAAGTTAGTTTTCACCAAGATAAAGACTAGAGCAGCCAAAGACGATGCAAGAGGGGGCAATTTAACCAAAGGGGGGGTTAGCGGAATTTTGCTCTCTATAGGACAATTTGTCCTATACCCCTTGGATTTCCGCCCAACTAGAAGAGGGCTATATGTCGAACCTTAAGTTGGGAGGAGGTGGTAAGAAGTGAAATCAAGATAAGAGGCAATGAATTGACAAGTTTTGATGCTAAGGGGAGGCAGAATTTCACCTTCCATGGGACAGAATTTGTCCCATAACCCTCTAATCTCCAACATGGAACTAGGATGATTGTTTGATCAATTTCAAGTGACAAGTTAGAAGATTTTGCAATTTCTAGCTAAGTGTTGAGTGGTGGAGTAAGGACTCCAAGTTTAGACCCCTCCATGGGCTGGCTGGATTTCATCATCCATAGGACAGAATTTGTCCTATGGGCTTCTGCTTTCCGCCACTTGTTTGAAACATGGATTGATGGATTTGGACCTAGTGAAGAGCATTTACTTGGTGTGAGGGAGGAGGAACAAAGTTTTGACCCAAGGAATGAGTGTTTAGGGAGTGAGCATGGTACCAAGTGGCCTTGTCCCATGACTGGTCGCAATCCGACCAGTCATAGGACAGAAGTTGTCTTAAGACACCCTGATTTCCGCCATGTGTTGGGAGCCTTCCTTAGTCTATTTTGGAGGGATGAGTTTAGTCAGCAACAATGTCAAGGAGGGTGAATTGAGCAAGAGAGGAGTGGAAGGAATTTAGCCCCTCATGGGAAAGAATTTGTCCCATACACCTGAGGTTTCCGCCCCCTTTTGTGGGCAGTTAAACGATGGCAATCACCAAATTTGTGGAGGAAATGGAGTATGCATTCGACTAAAGGGTGATCATTCGACTAAAGGGTGATCAAGAGGATGATGGAGGACTTAGCGCATGGAAGAAGTTGAAGTTTCGATGATCTTATGCATGAAATGGAGGCCTGTCCCATGACTGGTCGGAATCTTGGATGGACACAAATTGTCCTATATGCCTGAAATTTCCACCCCTCCTTGGTGACTTGAGCAAGTTTCCATGGACGATGGCAAAGTGTTTGGGTAAGTTTTTAGACAAATTCAGTGTTGGGAAGCCAAGTTTGGACATGGTAAGCTTGGGCGGAATTGTCCTATCCATGGGACAATCCCGCCATGTATCCTTGGCCCCCAATTCTTCCCTCCTTGGCCACGAAAGTCAAGCATGATTCAAGTCGGCCCCTCTACCATGGCGCAATCTTCAATAAGCAGCAACAAAAACTCAATGCAAAACAAGTCAGCTACTCCCTTTGGCACATCATCCAAAGCAATTTCAAGTCGGCCTAGGGGGTGGGAGGAGTGTGAAATGTATAAAAGGGGGGAGATTTGATTCATTTTCACACTCAATAACATGCGTATTTCCTCCAGACTAAGTGCAGATCGATATTATAGCAGACTCGGATTGGGAAGCAAGTCAAGCTTAGAGGGGTGTTCTTTTTGTTCAATTGGTGGAACATATTGACATAATTCTAAGGAAGGAACAGCAGTTGGCATCCATTTCAATCTCAGAATTCATTTAAGAAAGGTACAGGTGTGATTGAAACCGGATTTCCTTTCAAATGCTAGAGTGAAGTGAGGGGTTTGGGTAGGATATTCGATGTGATGTGATTCCAAGCAAGACCCCACCCTTTTTCATTTTCAAATCTCAGATTTCAATCCTCAAAAAATGCAAAATTAAGGGAATAATCAGACCTGGAGTTCTTGCTTATAATTTGAAAATGATGGTTATTTTGACTAATGAGTTGAGTTGTTTGGAATCCTATATCCTTCCAAGGGTAACCGTGATAGAAGAATCACATTTGAAATCTGGGACTTGTTGTGGATTGAAAGACTTAATTGCTCCCAGATTTCTAGCTATAAGATCAAGCTTATTTTGAAAATCCATTCTCATTGAAGGCAAATGTGATTACATTTCATGAAGATTTTAAGGTTTGGTTATTTCATGTTTAATTATCATCTCATAAACTTAATACCTTTTCCTCTCTTGTTTTGCAAGGAAAATTGTTGAAGGAGGCAAGGAAATGTTTAAGACTTCAAGTGGCGAGATCAAGCTCAGGAACTCAAACCAAGTCGATGCTACAGGAAGGCGAGGGATGGAGACTCAAGACTTCAAGCTCGAGGACTTCAAATGAGAAAGGGAAAGCAACCAAGGGAGAGGTGGATATGAAGGAGAAAGGGCCGAATTGAGATTCATCCTCAGAACAGCTTAGAACATCAAAGCATTGCTGGTATACATATCCTCCATCATCACGCCAACCAAGTGGATGCTCCAATCTCAAGTTCAAAGATCTCAAGTGGGAAGGAAGTTCACACCAAGTTACCAAAGGACAAGGTCAAGGCATCGAAAGGAACATCAAGATACAAGTTCAATCAAGTTCGAATCATGGCAAAGAGAAATTTCCAAGAACAAAGATGGAGAAGAGTTGAGAAGAGGAAGCAATTTGGGAATATGCAGTGTTGAGTATCAAGAGATACTTTCTCTTCACAAAGATTAATCAGAGCTACATGATAAGGATGATGAGGTGGCAATTGGGTGTCTTCTCTAATCTGAAAATTCCAACTTCAAGCACAAGCAATCACAGCATGCCAAGTGTCCTATTTTCTCATTGGTTGAAAAATCATTGTAATTTTCTTATTGGCCCATGATTTGGTGCCCTCTTGTAATTGGTTGAAAATTTGGCAACCCTAATTAGGGTTTATAGGGATTAATCTTGGGCCTTGATTTCAAATGAATCTTGGCCCTTCGTTGTAATTGGACATCTATAAAAGGCAAGGGCCTTCTCATTTGTAAGAGGTTAGCTAGTTATTTAGAGAGGGAGAGAGTTAGATCCAAGATTGTAGAAGCTAGAGAGCTAATAGTTTGGAGATTAGAGTAGGCTTGCCAAGGGAGAGAGAGTTAGATCCAAGATTGTAGAAGCTAGAGAGCTAATAGTTTAGGAGATTAGAGTAGGCTAGCCAAAGGAGACTTGATCAAATTGTTGTTATCATACTACCAAAATTATTCCTTCTTTCATTGTTGGACTTTCATGGTGAATGTATGTGACGTTTGGAGTATTGCAAGGTTTCTTCAATCTTTCACTTGGAGTAGATTTCATTTCATGCTGTTAGAAGTAGCTTAGTTGGATGAAAGCAATTGTGGATGTTTGCTTGTTTGACTCGAATATAAACTAGGCCGCTAGCCCTCTTGCTCATTTAAGGGTGCCTTGTGTGGTAAGCTAGTGATTGCTCTTAACTTCAATTGATATTCAATCTTTAGTTTGCATCCATTGATGGGATTGGAGAGGAGATATTGATTTGAAAACCATTCAAGTATTCCTTAGAAGCTTGCACTAGATGGGTGGAAGTCGCTGATAAAGCCACATCTAGTAGAGTCCAAGTCCATCCATGACTCCTTGCATTCCTAGTTAGAAGTAGAAGTAGAAGTAGAAGTAGAAGTTAAGCTTAAGTTTAAGTTGAAGTGGAAATTCAAAAAGCAAAACTATATTTCTGTGAAGCCAAATCTTTAGAAGTGCAAGCAATTGATATCCATTGAATGAATAACGTAAGTCCCCTAAGTGATTACCAGCGAATCACATTATTTCACTGAGCGAATGTCCACAATAGAAGGAACCTTGAAGTCATTTCATGATCTTACTTTGCAAGCTTAGCATGAGAGATGACCTTATATCAAGATAGGATTGAGTATTTGGTATTTCATCTTGGAATACTAAGTATTTGATTCTGCATGTTGTAGTGGAACAAAACTCACATCAACAGACATAAAAGGACTAAGATCGAATCATAGAGATTGATTAGTATTTACATCCAAGAAATCATCCTCAGATCGGCTTGCTAATATTATATCAAATCAGCCATCTTCATAATCCTTCTTATGAGTGATTGTGGCATAATTATATATGTGTGCATATAAATAATAGATGATACTTAAATGAATGCTCATAGCAGAATATTGGATTTGCTTGATTGCCTGCAACCTCATCTTGTATGAAGGACCTAAGGTGTAGGAGAAGGGTGCTAAGGATCTCGTAAGAAGGTCGTCCCAGTATGACCTTTGTGGCTTAGGAGAAAGAGGGCACTTACAGAGTCAAGTAACCCCTTATAACCTT
>MU226477.1:1846259-1857521 GCA_018584345.1 Thuja plicata
CCCCCCCCCCCCCCAATGTATTTACACTATGTTTATATTGCGACTAGGCTAACACTAACGATTGACTATATATAAACATATATGTATATTGCATATGTCTCTCATGTGGAGATTGCAAGATCCAAATCCGAGACTACACTATATGAAGAGATATTTTACTTGGTAAGATGTATCCCTAACCCTAATTTGTTGCAATTGTGATTTTAGGACGAATTCTAGGGCAAGTTAGGGAGAGGACATCACACGCCAATGCATAAAATTACTAAACTTGTCATCCCACAAGAATCCATTATATCTACACACACAACCCATAGCACATTTCTTCAAATCACTAAAAATGCTTATCATTGCAGAATAACCAAAATATTCAATAAGCCAAAAGAAAATGCCTGCTAGTTTCAACAAGAAATTGAGAATTTAAATTTCCAACTAATATTTCCAGCAATAAAGTTGAATCGGATTATGAAGAACCCACGTTCAAACCCTATGACACAAGTTCCATGGCAATATGTACAAATGTTGATTGTTTAAATTGGGTAAACTACTACATCTAATTCACAGGGATGTCATAGCTCAACCAAGGTCAGGGGCAAGTCGTGGCTGAAATAGATCAAAGAGATGCACCGTGGTCGGCATTGACCACGACATCTAAACCATAAGATTTCTTGAGTAAGCGAAACTCACCAATCAATAAATATATAATGAAGGCAATGTTTCCACTTTTCTCCTACATTGATTGGACAGTTAGTTTTTGAGAATAACCAACAGGACAAACTTCAAATAAGACAAGAAAAGAATACAATATGAAAGCCAACTGTACAATCACTAATACTACATGCTATTGTAAATTCAAAGCAAGCAATAAATGTATTGAGATATTTGGGGCAGGAAAAGGCAGCACACGTGTTGCACTTGTATGCAGAAAGTTGTGCCTCATATGCATGTACTTCAGGTGATCCAGCCATTCTGTCCTGATCCATCGTCCATATTCTTATAACTCCATCCGAACATGCTGTGACAAGATCTCCACATGGCAAGAATTTCACATCCCACACACAACCAGGATGTTCAATGCTCTGAATGCACACTGCATCTGCTATCAAATAAAATACATATATTAGAAATTAATACGTGTCTACGAAAGCATGGAAAGACTACAGAAAGTAGTTTTCTTTGTTGTGAAAGTGATTATTAAAGTGACAAAGGTAAAAGACAAGAGACTCCATCTAGGCTGGAAATATTAAACTAATCACCCAATATTTTAACTTTTGTCTCACTGGATTTGATCTTGAATAAACAAGAAATGTAAACTAACAGTCATATAAATGCTTATGTTGCATCTTGGAATAACAAGTATTACAGGGAGAACTGCAATAAAAATAAATTATAATGTATTGCTGGACTCGATCCCGAGTGGACAAGAAATGTAAGCTAACAGGCATACAACATAAGGAATTAAGTTGAATCTTGGAAGAACAATTGAAGGGACAACTGCAATGGAATATTATAAAACTGAAAATATGCTTAAGGAAAGAACAAATTATACTGATGCCCACAAATGACCCTTCTAAGATAGATCTTGAATCTTGGCAAAACTATTAAAGGGCGAAATGCAATGTACTAATATAGAAATATAAATATGCTGAAAGAAAGAATTATGGTATAAATGTTAGTGTAATTGCGGTTCCTCTAGGAATGGGGGTGCCACATTAGAGAGGAATCTTGAGATTACCCTTCTAAGTTGGGTCCTGCCACTTGGATTGGCTGTTATGACAAAAAAGAGACACAAATTGAAAGAGCATTTATATTCAGGGTTACAAAGAGATTGATGGAGCACTGTCAACTGGCTAAATAGACCATGTATAATAGATTGTATAGACCATGTATAAGAGATTGTAAAAGCAATTGAATCCACATTGGAGCATTTAATTTGACTAGGCGGATACTTGATTGTAGTGGGAAAAAGAATCTCATGGGAGTGTTGCATTCTATTTGTGGTGTACATCATGAGGTAGGCTGCATGGGTTGAGTTGGAGGTATGTTCACAAGGATCTAGCTCATTATTTTTTGCCCAGCGTAGTGGAAACCATTCCTTGTTTTGCAGTTTGCACTGTGCCTATAATCAAGTGCTCAGGATTGTATTTGAATAATTGTGGTGATAAGTTATCCAGCAGCTACATGTTGTCAAACTGATCACGACATTGACAACAAGTCCTCTAAAGGTCTATGCTGTCAGGTCAAACATAGGACTTAAGACATCATTTACACAAGTGAAATTCTCTCTGTATTGTAATCTTCTATTTAATAATATATTCTGTGCAATTACATACTATGCCCTTAACCCAGTGAATGTATGTGGATATGCAATGACCAACTAGGACTCATAATCTTCTTATTAGTCATTTATTAGTTCCTAATTATACATTGTAAGCTAGATTAGCAACAGTGAGATTGGGAGAAAATATTGCCCAATGACGCCTACACATAAGAGATGGTATGTAGTTGTTAAGCATCATATAAAGAGGTAGTATGTAGTTTTCTTATGATGTTCCTTCCTCTTTATGTTGTCCATTTCCCTCTTTGTTAATTCATCTTCCTTTTTGTCAAAAACTTGGGAATGATGCAAACTACTATCAATTCATCATCCCTCTTCATGTTGACACAAGCTTTTCCTACTCATTCATATTGTGTTCTATTAGTATTTTTACATCCTCTTTTAACTTATCTCTCTTTGTATCCCTATCTCACATATCCTTCATTTCTTTGTTTTTCGATTTTTCTTTTGTGTTTTCCTCTGTAGGGTATCCAAGATTACAACTTAAAACAATGGACTTTGTGGAGGTATCTTTTGCTTATGCACAAAAGACAAGACAATCATATGCAAAAGAGGGTAAAGAGGGGTTTCGACAAATTCATTGTCAATCCACATATATACCACTTGTGCCTACTTGCATTCGTTACACACATTCATACATGCCATGGGCAATTCATGTTTTAATCATATAGAACTGAGTTATTTGAGCCCTCTATGAATTCCATCTACAACTATCTGTCATTACCACGATATGCCAAGTTTGTTTGTAATGTCCCTCTATAATTGTCCCATATTTTATGTACTTAAGGCTTAAACTGAAGTAATCAAGACATATTGGTTCCAACTACGCTATTCAATTATTCAAACTAAGGAAAGTTATGCATTCACCAAACATATTAAGCAATCTTACTATTTATGATCCTTAATGTATATGCTACTCTTATTACCATTTCAGTTCGAAAAGAAGAAGATTAGGAAGTAACCAGGTTGCTTAGATACCAATCACAATAGGTTCCCTCAAAGTTTACAGATCCAAGCCCTCCCTTGGGACTTTTGCCCTCAAGGATTAGAGGGTTGCTGATCCCAACCCTATCTTGGGAATCAACCTATTGGCTGGATTTAGACAGGCCTCTCCTTGGAAACACTTTAGTCCCTTCCTCTTCAAGCACTAAAATAGTAATAGGATTTGAACATGTGTGTGTGTGTGTGTGTGTGTGTATTCTTCTTAATTTATCTGTGACTTATACTATTGGCTGATTGATTATGGAATAAGCTATGAATATATTACTATCTTATATATATTTATATAATTCTTTTTTTTTTTTTTAATTTATAGTTATATATATATATATATATTTATTTATTTATTTATACACAAATAATATTAGTATCTCAGATATGAATAATATATCTAAAATATAATCCAAATATATATTAGATATATATGTATATATAATATAATTCAGATGTATGTAATGGACCCTTCATAGATGTAGTAGATACATCTCTTATAGGTATAGATATATAACTTCTGATGTCGTTACTAATAACTGAATTCATTACCAACTATATCCATAATCAATGATCCTTTGCTCCCCTGATTCTGATCAGTTTCCAGTATATATCATTTAATATCGTCCTATATCCCCTTCCTGAATGGTTTGGGAATGACATATATATTATAGTGGAATGAAGAGGCACCCGATGAAAGACACGTTGGAGCAGACATGACTCCTGTCTACCCATAATCTTCTCTTTAATTAATCGCATTAAACATAATTATCTCTTTAGAATTACAAAAGACATCATTTGAGGACTATTATTAATGAGGTATTACTAACCACTGCCCATACATAATTAGTGCCTTTTCATCGCACCAATGCATTCTCATCTCATGTTGACCAATGCGATTAGTCTCTCTCCTTAATCCCTGCCTCCCAGGCCTTTTAACATCGCACCTCTTCGAAGGATGTTGAGTGTAATAACATCTGCCCGTAATTAGTAGCTTCATTTCATGTCATAGATTATACCTTCATTCCTCCTTCACTTGGCTTAGCTGCTTTGAAGCAACGTTTAGTGTCATCGATATCTCTGACAATATAATTATCGATTTCTTCTCTTGAAGTACTTGCCTTAGTCAAATCGTAGATTAAGGCAATTGACTCGTGATTGTTTATCCATCTCTTCCCTTCTTCTTACTAACATCATCTCCTGATTAAACTGTAATCGTATCTTATTCACGATCACTCTATGTCACTTATTGTCGTCCATGGTTTAGCAGCACCAATGATACTTGATGCTTTAGTGAATCTTTCCTTAGCATGTGAGATTGTTGTTTTAGCATAACAGCATATATTTAAGAAATTGTATTAATATTAAGGATTTATATTAATGTTAGGATTTTACATTAATCTTAAGAATTCACATTAATATTAAGAATTTATATTAATATTTTAAATCTATATTAATATCAAGGAGTGATATAATATTAAAATTCAATATAAAAGGAATTGATATAATATTAAAAATTGATATTATTACTCATTATTGTAATATTATATTATTAATATTAAGAATTGATTACAATATAAATATTTATATTAAAATATTATTTATTTATTAATACTATTTCTAAAAGGAGATATTATTATTAGGGTTTTCACCGGCGGACATGACATTGTTGTCCATGAGTACTTCTCCCCTTCTATTTCCCCAATATCCATAACTCTACAATTATTATTTGAACCTCATGGGTGGATTCATCCCCCTCCTCCCTTGTTAAAAGTATCAAGCATCTAAAAGAATGCAAATGTATGCAAATAGTGAAATGTCCCTAACTACATGGTCTAATATTTGAGGCTGAGAGCTTGCACCTTACTAGTTGCATGTGATTAGGTCGTGAGGGTGGCATCAAAAGAAAAATAGAGAGACAAAAAGAAAACTAAAAAATTTAAAAAAAATTAAAGACATGCAAGCTTGGCATACTAACTAGAAAGCCATACCAAACCAACTCAAATGAAAGCAAGCACTCTATCAAACTTGAGGAAGTTCCCTTTTTTCCCATTTCTTCAATCCATTGTGATTGATTATAGGATAGCTCTTGAGCTAAGATGCCTTCTTTCTCTTTCCCCTAAGTATACAAGTCTTGAGCTTGCATGTCCAATTCCACATATTCCCTCCATCTTTTTCACATCCTAATACCCATGTATACTTTGACTACTACTTACCTCTCAAACTCCTTACTCATTTCATGACGAAATGTTCAAATAACTCATGGCAACACTTCACCACTTTCGTTCACATTGCATCATGTTTTTCACACTTACCATACCTACCCCTACCATGTTATACTTTTTAAACCCTATCTAACATCACAAGGCGTCTAACAAAGGACTCAAGAAAGTTCCTTCTCGTACTAGTGCGTGAACTTGAGACTATGCCTTAAAACCCATTGATCCAAGACACCTGTCTTCAATGCTCTTTGAGAGGCTTTTTGTGTATCCCTTTTTGCTTCCTGATCATTAGTTTTTTCCTCCTTTTTCTTACCCATTTTGAATCCTCCACTTTTACTTTGCCTTTCTTGTTTTTGTTTCATTGCCATTTTGTTTCTCTCATGTTGTTCTTTTCCTTTAGCCTTTTAGCCTTTGATTGATCACAATTATGTTTTCCTCATTAAGTCTACTTTTTCCCATTTTTATTAACATTTTCAATAACTTGACTTCTGCTATTTCCTTATTTCATTCTTTGTCATCATTTCTTTATTGCCTTAAACATTTTCATCCTTTTGGTTATTGTTTTCTTCATGGTTGTGACTCATCTAACAATGGTCAATTGTAGAATGATGATCCACACTCAGCCATTATTACAAATACTATTATTAAAGCTAATCCTGGTACCATAATGCTCTGTAGTTTCAATCATTGTGCTTTTCACCACTTGATATCTCTCGGTGTTAAATTTTCCATACATTCTATCTGCAAGTTATTTTTTATTGCTCTCTTGTGAGTGTTTCTTTTTCTCCTACTTCTACTTCATGCCTCATTTTTTGACATTCCTACTGGACATTTGCCATTATTACAAATACTATTATTAAAGCTAATCCTAGTACCATAATGCTCTGTAGTTTCAATCATTGTGCTTTTCACCACTTGATATCTCTCGGTGTTAAATTTTCCATACATTCTATCTGCAAGTTATTTTTTATTGCTCTCTTGAGAGTGTTTCTTTTTCTCCTACTTCTACTTCATGCCTCATTTTTTGACATTCCTACTGGACTTTTGCATTAATCATCATATAGTTTGACCAGATGTAGGGGAATTACCTTGATGTTTCCCCTTTATTCTCATCATTGTGCTACTTGATTGCTTGGAGGCATGAGATATTTATCTCCCTTGTGACTCATTATCTTTTATCAACTCTTGCAGGCGTGATCTAGATATTCCCCTTCTTCATTATTCACTTTTTTCCTCACATTCCTTTTTTCAATTTTTCCCCTTAATTGTCATACTTAAAATGAGCAGCTCTCTTCACTTGGCATCTTCTTTCACTAATTACTTTAAAGGTGGCATATATCCTACATCACTTGTTATTGATCCTTCATATCCTTGGTCTTCAACCATGACCATTCCAACTAGCCTATCTTATCACCTTGGGCATGGCCTTGCCTCCTTATCCAGTAAAATGGTTCCCTTACAATGTTGATGACACACATCCTTTCTAGTTGAAGTTTGCAATTTACATACCCAAATAGACATTTATTCGTTATCCAATTTCAAGTTGGTCTGGTTAAAATTTTTAGCTATGGGTGCCAACCAACAATAGTCATCAATGGCAACCAAAAAAGTCATTTATCTAGTTTTCAATATCCTTTTGTTGAATGTCATCATCAATACCTTTTACATTGATCAAACTTAATCTCATTTATGAGTGGCACTATAGGCCTTCATTTCCACTTTAAGACGATATAAGACAAATGCAAATCAGAATAAAAGAATGGATTATTAATTTCATCACTGCTCATCCAACTTGGAACATATGATAGTCAAGCTAAATGGTACAACCTTCAAAAAATTTGGACTCAATTACCGCAACAAGTTGAAGACGCAATAGGCACCAGCCCCTTTTAAGAAAGGGCAAATGATTTGAGCATGACCACAAATGCACACACTCTAACATAGCCCAACATCATCCAAACTAAGACCAACAAACTACCACCATTGACCATATTGACATACTCTCCAAGAGCAATAACAACCAAAGTCCTAACAAATGACACCTACCCCAACAACACTACCTTGTCAATGCTACCTCAAAGACAACACCCACAATGGCATTACCACACAACAAGAAACCTATTTGACATATCAATAATAAGATGAACCATCAGAAATTACGTGACTGAATCTACTCAGAACTGTATATATACTTGTACTTGATCTCCAGGAGATGAGAGAGTCACTTTTCATTCCAACTACGTAAATCAGCTAGAGTTCTCATCCTTAGTTTCTAAGTGGGAATTCCCAGTAATAGTGTTCTAGACCATTGTACTCATGTATCTTTGCCATTCAAAGAGAATGGAAAAGTATAATTTGACTATTGCATTGCCATGAATGTGTAATTGGTAGACCTTTACAAGGATGTATATCCAACCTTGGGCTTAATGTCCCAAATAGCTTGAGAACAAAAGAATCAGAACATGCCCATCCATTGTCCTTGGCACCTTGGCCCTAGTAGTGGGTTGACACCAAGATGCCCAAGAAAAACAAAAAACATTTGGTGATGCCTTCCCATTCTAGATACTACCCAAAGGACATCCAAGCCCTCCTGCACTGTATCAAGGATGTCAAGGCATCCATAATGTTAAAAACAACTGTAAACTCCTTTGCACATGTTTTCTTATGTGTTGAACCCGAAGTGGTAGAGGCAGATGCTTGATGTTGGCTTCATGAGGCAATTATGAAGATGTAGAGAGTTCTGATTAGCTGACATATGACAGATTTGTTGAAGGTAGGGGCTACATGAGTTTCGCAAAGGAAAATAGGAAGACATTAGCACATAATAATCCAATGAATTAGTGGTTGTTGTAGTAGCCTACATCATTGATATACATCCTAGCCATTCAATGTTTAATCATATCGTCGAGGTTAAGGATCCTTTGGCTCGGCGATCATCATTGACTCGTCAATCGTAAATCAGATTTGGCTCGTAAACCAGAATCAGATTAGATTTTGCACGGTTCAGAACAAGATTTTGCTTGGATTTGGCTTGTCAACCAAAATATGCTTGTTTGCTCGTCAATCAGAGTCCTTCAAAACCAGAAATTGCTCGAATTTGGCTTGTCGACAAGAATTTGCTCGTTGATCATAACTCTAATCAGAATTTTCTTGTTGACTAGAATTGGCATAAATCTCACTCACTCATTCACCTACTTCAACGTTTGTCATATTTGAGCGAAACGACATCTCATTCAACTGATTTAGCGTTCAAAATTTGTCAGCTCTGAGCGGAACGACATATGAAGTAAGATTCAAGAAGTTTAATTCTAGTAACGAATCAATCTTCACGATCTGAGAGGAACATCTTTCATCTTCCACGATCTGAGCGAAACATCATTCACAATCTGAGCAGAACATAATCTTTCACGATCTGAGCGAAGCATCTAAGTGTAACATCATTCACGATCTGAGCGTAACATCGTTCACGATCTAATCGGAACAAGAACAGATTATTTTCTTTCTTTCTTTGGCTCATCGATCAAATTTGGCTCATTGATCAGAACCAGAATTCGCATGACGCTCAAAATCAATATTTGTTCAGAATTTGCTTGTCGACCAGTGTTTAGGTTACATTTAAACAATCGCACGGTGCTTAGATTACAATTTAATGATCTCAAATGTGGATCCAAATAGAGAATATGGAAACAAACTAAAGCAGGCTTGAATTGACATTTGCATTCAGATCTATGATTTTAGACTCTCTGAGCAGAACATTTGAGCATAACATCTAATGATTTTCTGGGCCTTTCTGCTCTGGCTATGGCCCGTGATCAAACTCTACTTCAAGACCCTAAGATTTACATTCAGATAATCTTCTGAATTTTGTTGACTCTGAGTTATCTGAGGCTTTTGATTTTCTCTGAGCTCTCTGTGCTCCTCCCTCTGTCTGCCATGGATCCATCAAAGACTTCCCTTACTCCTCTACACACATATCAAAGGAAAACAACAAATACGGCTACTGCAGAACTATTGGTACGTGTTAATAAGTTGGAGACATAGATTTTATTGGTGAAGGGTATGTATAATACACTATCAGAGCTAGTGGAGAGGGTCTGCAATTTGGAGACGGAGAATAAAATGCAGAAAGGTGAAGTACAGGTTACTTCCAGCAGGCTCTCCTTTATCACAACAGAGAATAGTGAGCTCTGTCAGCTCCTCACAGTGCAGGGAGTTGTTAATCCTATCATTACCGAGTTGCAGACAAAGCAATCTGAATTTGACAACAAGAAAACTCACTTAAATTAGAGACAGCTGAAGTCATGGGCATCAATCTATAAAGGGGGAGATACTCCGCCTTTGACTAGGGTTGAGGCATTGGTCCACTCCAAATTCGCAGAAGATAGAGTAAAAAGAAGGGAACTCAATCTGGAGGTTTGTGGCGTCCTACCCATCACCACCGACCCTTTGGATGTTGCATACGCAATTCTATGTGACCAACTTGAGCTTCCTAACATATCCCTTGATAGGGCTTGGGTTGGCTATGATTCCACCTTGTTTCTACGATTTCACAATCTCTTGGACAGGTTACGAGTGCTCAAACCACGTAGGAGACTCTTCCCTCTACCCTCAAAGATTTTTCTCGATGAGGATCTTACAAATCCTAGGTCTCAGAGCTTAAACAAGCTAGAGCTCTAGTAGCAATTGCACGACAAGACGGCAAGTGGGTCGTGATCAGGAATCTTAGGGCGATGATTCGTGATAAGTTTCCTCCTGGTTAGGAGAACAAACCTGCAGTTGTGGTCGTGAAATGACGCAATGGTTCGTAACCTGCAGCTGTGGCTATACAGGTTAGATGTTGAAACTGCAATGGTTCGATATGGTCCTCACTCAGTCTTCTCCTAGATGCTCTAGATTCCTCGGATTTATTATTCCTCACTGAGACTCATGAGAGTCTTGTACAACCTCTCTCTACATTTGTTGGTTTTCACTGGATTTCAACTTTCAAGAATGAGACTAGGAGCTCTAGAGGGGTCCGTGTTTCAGGAGGGGTTGCTTGCCTTGCTAGTGATCAGCTTCGTGGTTTGGTTTTCGTTGTCCTATCAGACACCTGTGCTAGATTAATGTGGGTCCAATTATGTCGCGCAGGTACGCGAGTCAAAAACATCTTTTTTGGGGTTTGCTACTTTCCTTCGGCGTCATCCCCCTATGCTATACACAGTTGCCCTGACAGGGACCCCTCCTCTGACCTTTATGATAGCATCACCCAATTTTCTACGGTTGGGGAAGTCCACCTCGGGAACTTCAATGCTAGGACTCAGAGGGCATAGACTCGCCTCTACAACAGGGCAGATGACTCTCTATGCATTGAGGATTTGGACACAACTCTTATGGGGCTACACAAGCTCTCTTAAGATGTAGATGGTCTCCAAACCAAATATGGAAGACATCTTATACATCTCAATGAATCTCTGGATCTAATGATTCTTAATGGGCTATTGTGTTTCCCTGGATCACACTTATTCACGTGCACGCCTCATGGTGATGGCGCTAGCATGGTAGATTACACTCTATCCCGACAGTCCTTCATCCCCTCCATTAGCCACTTCTTTGTCACCCCCTCCCTCTTGTCGACCATGTGTTGCTTCGTCTCTCCATCCCTTGCACCCCCTCACTCCCCTCTCCCCCACCTCTCCCCCTGCAACCCTGGCCCCTCCCCGCACTGTTGTTCGCTTT
>MU226477.1:1857546-1891102 GCA_018584345.1 Thuja plicata
CTTCTCCACTTTGGGGTGCGTCGCCACCATGTTTTCTCGTTTGTTCGTCGCCATATGGGAGGTCGCCATGTCTTCCTTCCCTCACTTCTCCGCCCCCACCTCCCGCCACCCAGGCCTAGGAACACATGCCCCATGAACAAATGGTACGATGAGGACTATAAGACCTCTCATCAGACCTTGCATTCGGCCTTCAAGCTTCACCACCCTTTGTTTTACACCATCTTTTTGGGGTGAACAAAAAGCTCCTAATTTCAACATAGGACTCTTTAGAAGGCCTACTGTTTCATTTGTCCTCCTTGAAGACTTACCGCCAGCTCCTTCGCCATAAGAAGTGTCTTCACATTTCCCAACGCAGACGTACCCTTCTTGCCTCCCTCCACATTTCCCCCAAATTTTTCTGGTGTACACTCTTCCCCCGCCATACCCCCCTCCCCTCCGAATTTGATTACGGTTCGCTAGTTTCTCATACCTCTGCGCTCTATGACATCCCCGGTTCCGTGATCGAACATCATATTGATAGAGTGCGCAGGATTTGTCAGCTTTGCAGCATTGGGGAGATGGAGTTTGAGGAGCACTTCATCTTTCGTTGTCCTCTATATTACGAGATTAGGGGGAGGTTCTATTGCCTCTTTAGGGAGGCGCAGTTGCTCTCCATCTTCTTCAGATATACGAACCAGAGATGCCTTGCCCTTTACTTTCGAGAGACGCCTAGGTTTCAGGACCACACACTTCAACACCAGTATTCGGCGACACCTCCACCCTATCAGCTTATTACTTCCTTTTCACAAGGATCCATTCAGCGCATGGTACCAAGTGTCGGCTGGGGCCCATCACTTATTCCAGATTTGTGAGGCCCAGGACAAGCTATTTTCGGCAGCAGCCATCCTCATCCAGGGTCACCCCAAGGCAGCCCATGATTCTAACTAGTCCTATCACTTATCCTTTTGTTTGAAAGTTTTTCACAGCAATTTGAAACCCTTAATTGGGTTCGGGAGGTTTTCTTCGCTTTTCCATTGGACACTTTTCCATTGGATCCTTCTTTCTGTTTTTATTTCAATTGTTGCTTTCTTCTTGGGACACCGTTTGGGGTCCATGCTGTGGGCGGGCCCCTTATTGATGTATTTGACAGTCCCTTTGATCCTTTGAGGTCTTTCGTTGGACATTAATAGATTTATCTTATCTATTGTTGGGAAAAGCTGACCTTGATACATTTTCATCCACTCTCTTAAGAGGAACTGTTATAAAACTTGATAGTTTGGTATTAACCAATGGAGACGAAATCTCCTTAAATAGAAAAGTAAGACGATGTTTCTAAACTAAACAATCATTAACTGAATACGAAAAATAGAAACTAACTAATAAAACTAAACTCACTAAAGATGACCATTAGCAACATTACGTTATTATTCTAATAGGAACAAGCTTTAGCTCTAGGAATATTGAGAGGTCGGTCTATGGTCATACACAATGCCTTGAGTCTCATGGATCACAGGAAAATAGAATTTAAGGCACTGTGCACAATGGGATATAAAAGCTAAGGAAATGAATTGAAATTGATGAGGATCAGGTTGCACATACAAGGTTGATTAGGGTACAATTGTAAGTAGCTCCACTAATGAGTAATATACCAAATCATTAGCATCAAACAATGAGGTAGATCAGCCAATGTATTTTTTGTTCTAGTGTTTCTAAAGATGTTTATTGGTAATTGTTGGATCAATTGATGATCAAATTGTCAAACTTTAAATAAATTTTAGCTTGTTTTACTAATATAGTTTACATAAATGATAAATTGTAGCTTGTTTTATAATTTACTCACATTGTTTACAAAAATAATTGATAAATTGTAATCATTGTCACCCTGTCATTCCCAAACTCCATAATAAAAAATAGCCATACACCAAAACATGTTTCCCATCCCCAAAACACAAATTAGCATGTGTTAATTTGTTGTGCCAAATTCTAGTGCATGTTTTGTCATGTCCTCACCAAAACAGAACTCCAATATGCCAGTTGAAGCCCTAAAAAGTTAATCAAGGTCTTTTTTCTGCCAGCTGCCTACCCATCACATAAAATGTCGCAGCTCTTTTAAAGCCATATTCTATTTTAATCTTGTATTTAAATTTGTATTTTTGGCAGATTCCTATACCAATCCATAGAATTTGCATGGATATGGTGTCATAAACCTTGCATTGGCAATTGTTAATGCATTTACCATGTCATGCATGTTACCATATTTCATTATTCATAAACAAGTAATTACAAATGGAGATGTTGTCTCCTTATATAGAGAAAAACTGAGAACGAAATAGAAAATTTATAAAAGGCTAACATGAAAGTTTCTATGTTATCTAAAAACTAACTAATAAATTATATATGCCTAAATGACCATTAATATAATATTAAATACTTTATTACCCTCCCTTAATGCCCATTGTATTAACTACCCGAAGAAACAATGTCTTTTGCTCACAAATACAAAGAAGGCTGCCCCCTTCTCATCAGAACATTTTGTAGTTGCTGAAACCCTCCTTGGATATGCAAAATGTTAATGACTGAGAATCCATCCAACCTGATGTTGGGTAACAAAGCTATCCCTCCGAGATCAATTGTTGAAACCTAAAACCACGATTTTGTGGAAAATCAGCAAAGATCCAGATATGATTTTGTCAAAAACCGCAAAAAAAACGTTTGCAAGTGTTCGCCCCAACAACTCCAAGTGCGACCCAAAACAAACTACAAGAAACCACGATTTTTGTGGAAAAATCGCCAGACCCTAAAACTAAAGTTTAGAAAGCATCTTTTTCGGAAAAAAAAAAAAGGTAAAAACCCTAAAGCAAGAACACGCCTAACATTATTTTTTATGGACAAAAATTATAAAACCCTCAAAAAAATTTGAGGAAAGAATTATGAAAAACTTACGCAGGATTTTTTTAAGGAGAAAAAATTATTAAAAAACCTGCCCAAAATTTAAGGGTAAAATCCACCAATAATTTTTTAGGGACAAAATTATAAACCCATCCAGAATCCTTCACGCGGCATAAAATCAGACTTCACGTGATAAAATACCCCAGAATATTTTTTAAGGAAAAAATTATTAACCCTCGAACATGATGTCAAGCATAGATCAAAAATCCAAAAATGACAAACCCTTGACGTGGGCCTGTGATCACCAAAAGAGAGCAGGTAGTTCGTCGGCTTCCACATCACCATTTACGCCCAAAAAAAAACAATGCAAAAGAAATGCAAATCTCCCAAAAAAATGGCACATAAAACAGATCCCATCACACAAACCAAAATGCTTAAAAACAAGAGGTCGTCACGTGCCCTAAAACTGCGTACAAGAAAAAATGCCACCCAATGAGCAGAGACCCAACTGCCATCGTCGCGATTTCTCAAAAAAGGCGCTGCAAAAAACACGACCTAGAAGTCGCGGGTTATTAAACCCTGCTCGCACAGCCTTCAACACCCATAAAACAGCAAAAATCAAAATGCAGGTCGCGGAAGAATAACCCTTGTCACAGAATCATGCTAAAAACCTTGCACGAAAACAGAACCACAAACCAGCGCGTGTAGAGAGGCAAAATGACGCACAAAGTCCACCAAAAAACTTAGAGAAGGGTCACGTGAGCACAAAGTCGTGTCTAGCAAACGCGAGTTGAAGAAAAACTCAAAGCCACAACCATTAGACAAACCGCCACAAACTCCACAAAAAGCCTTGGATTTGCAAACAAAAACGGGTTGGAAAAACCCGCAAAAATTGCAGGGACATTTTTGTCATTAAAAGAACGATAAAAAATTTCTAGAAAAAATTCCACGAAAAGGGCTACGAACTTTTTCTTTTAAAAAATTCGCCAAATCTTATAGAAGCCCATCAACAACAAGCGATTACAAATGAAGACGTTGACTCCTTTAATAGAGAATAACTGAGAACGAAATAGACTTTTTAAAAAGCTAACAAGAAAGTTTCTATGTTACCTAAAAACTAATAAACTAAATATGCCTAAATGATCGTTAATATGATATAAAATACTTTATTAATGCCCCCGCCATATACAAAATAATCGCAGCATTAATAAATAATCTAAATTTTTGTTATGTGTTAAACCTATGCCTGACATGCCTTATGCTCTTCCATTCATTTTGTATCACAATGTATGAGAATTCCATTAAACATGTATAAACATCAATGAATACTAGAATGCTTTCTTTTCACATTTGAATCAAACAGAGAATAAACTCCCGCAAAATATGCTTCAACATTGGTGGGTAAAAATAGAATCATCCTGCTCTTCATTTACGCTTCAACATTTGTTCTATAGCACAGTGTATGAGAAGTTCATTTAAAATTTATAATCATCAATTAATACTAGAATGATTTCTTTTCACATTTTAATCAAAAAGAGAATAAACTCCTGCAAAAAATGCTTCAATATTTATGCTTTAGTGATAAGATAGCAACTTCACAAGTAGCACACAAGATTAATAACAGTGTAAGCTGAGTGATTATAGAGATCTGACCAAAAGGAGAACTGATACCTCTCCAAACCTTTGCAAAACGATCTTCACTACCAGATGCAATAATTCCTGAAGAATGAGCAGCTACAGAGTAAACAATAGAAGAGTGGCCAACCATCTCCACTAAAGTCTCTCCTGAGAGTGCCCATAACCTTACGGACCTGTCATTGTTTCAGCCACGTAAGCTTCTACATTGACTACAAAACCCACAAGCAACATTGCCTACGCAACATAAGGTAGATAAACAAGTTTACAACTATGAGTTCCATGTAAGAGACTTACTGTTATCCATTTGTTTTGCATAATCTAACAACTAAAATATCACAAAGATCTAGTTTCTTGCTAAGAAAATATACACAAAAATAAAAAGAACCTGAAACATTTCTCAAACAACTTGAAAGATCTAATGTATGATGCCTATACTGTCATGACTTTCAATACTGGTGAACCATAGAAGGCAGCTGGAAACAGAATAGAGGTTAGCTTTCAAGAACCATGTGATGATTTTCACAAAAACTCCAACAAGAAATTCCAGAATACAATATGATTTGGATGAGCTGTCTGTTAAAGGAAATCCCATGACCAGTCATGGCTTTGTAGCAAAAGTCAGAAAGAAAAGTTAAAGAGCGTTAAGTTCCATGTGAACATTTCATTTTATGCACTTGTTTTGCATAATCCACCAACATAAACATCATTGTAACCAAATTTCTTGCCTAGATAATTAGTAAGTAGATATATTATGTAACATCTTAAGCACATATAGCACAATACCTAGATTGTCATGATTTCCAATACTTCCACACCATAAAACAGATCTGGAATCAGAATACACGATACATTGGATAAACATGGATATGTAAGAGTTGAATTTGTTCCATTACAAATAAGATTATAATTACACACTAGTAGTGGGATAGCTCACCCGTCATGAGAGGCAGAAAGGATTCCTACATCTGGCATTATTGCCAATCCACGAACTGTATCTGTGAGAATTAAAAACAAGTAAGCAAATACAAAAGCTAACAAAACGTGCATTCTTGATTACCAAAAACTATTGGGCCAAAAATCTAAATTAATAAACCACAGGAGAGATGCTATACATTTCAATAATTTTTTGAAATATTAATGATTGTAACAAGTTTCTCTCAAAGAAATGGGTGGTAATTTGTATACGTCATTAATTCAAAAATTAAATACCTGGTGCATTTATGAGAAGTTAGCTTGATTGATGAATTAAAATTCAATGACCATTTACACTCAATGATGGAATTTGAGTAGTTTCAAAGAAAATGGGGTAATTCTTTTCTTGTAATGACTAAGCAATACGTCAAATATTTAATTTTTAGTTGTCACTTAAGTGACTACTACAAATATCTAAAGCATAAACAACAGCAGTATCTGAGAAAAAGACTTGTTTTTTGTCAAGTATTGACACCTTGCATGGTACCGTATTTAAGGATAGTGTTAACAGATAACCAGCTTTTGCAAACAAGCAAACACTCTTCAGTTTCTACATGAAATCCATTTTTTTATACATCTACATGCATATATCAGAAAATGATGGGTGTACTAGGGTGCTGAGAATTTTAATTATTTATGGTAAATAGTAAATTGCATATGGTTCAATCACAAACATAATAAAATATCGAAGCATATTAAACTATCAAAGCACGGTCAGTTCTCTTAGCTTCATCCTTCATGAATAACTGCTGTGGCTCACCACCAAGAAAGAGGCAACCAACTATTGTCCACATTTGTCACAAACATCTCCTTCATGGCTTTGAAAACTTGCAAAATAATGCTCTTGATTTCAGACATACCTGTGTGCCCTGTAAATGTATGAACACATGTCGAGCCTCTCCAGACCTTCAAAGTGTGATCAGTAGAGCCTAGCAAATAGTTCAAACAAAGGAGAACAAAGAAATACATTTAATGCCGACATTCAAAGAATCAA
Source organism: Thuja plicata (assembly GCA_018584345.1). Taxonomy (NCBI): domain Eukaryota; kingdom Viridiplantae; phylum Streptophyta; class Pinopsida; order Cupressales; family Cupressaceae; genus Thuja; species Thuja plicata. The sequence goes on from MU226477.1 coordinate 1,864,019, forward strand.
AACTTAACATATAGTTACTAAGAAAACTTTCAGGAACCAAAAAGTATTCCATGTTCTCTAAAAGAGTCAAAACAATTCATTTTCAAGCCCATCACAACCATTGAGAAACAACCAACAGTAAATTTAAAATAAAATTAAAAAATTATTATCACGATTCACAACAATTCATTTTCAACCCCACCACAATCACGGAGTAACAACCACCAGTAAATTTAAACAAAATTAAAAAATTATTGAAACCAAACTAGTTGTGCATATATAAGGAAAAGATCATCAAAGAAGATCTAGGTTGACCTGTAGCAATTTCTCCAGAGGGTAGCTTCAAAATTGCCTGAATAGGAGCCTGATGAGCCTGCCAGGATTCCACAGCTTTCCCATTCCTCCACCTCCTCACAGTGCTGAAAGATTCGAATCCAAAATTACTTATTTATTCTGCAGGAATGCATATAACTATATAAAAATACCAAAGCTAAGAATCAAAAATGAATGTATGATGTCTCAAATTGCAATGGCGGCAGATGTTCAGAAATGACAGAAATTCAAATAGATAATTTTGTACGAGCATGTGCTAAAGGTGCTGTGGTCCCAAAGCAATCTTTTGCACCAAGAAATGTGCTGTGGTCTCAAACAGCCATTTGTTATGTTTCTCAGTGCAATAAATGTCAAAACATAGCCACTTTGGTAGACATTTCCGGATGTTACAGAGTATTTCCTCGCCATTTCCAGCTCACCTTCTGGTCATTTGCTAAATCATGATAGCTGTGTTTGATATATTATGATGTTGAACTTTGAATCATTAGTAATCTGAATGACTGACGAGCCTTTACAAAAATTATAAGTAGTCATTTGTTTTCTACAGCAAAATCCCTGATCCATGTTCCCTGCACATTGCCATAGGCACCTTTATTCCTGTTTCTAAAATCTAGCAACAGGATGCATCCATCATTACTAATGGAGCAGCAGTTGAACAAGCTATTTCAGCAGCTGCAAAATTGAAAAGACACGTAACATTCAAGTACTAGAAAGTATGTAAAGATTACTCTGAAGCTCTGTGCCCAGAATTGCAATGGCCAAGTGCTACTTTTTATTCTGATGGCCGAAACGGGTTTCACGTTTCAAACAGCCGTTTCTGAGTTGTCGGGGCCATTCCAATCAGTTGCCGCAAGTCTGCAGATTTTTCAAAAATCACTGCATTCTTTCTTGTTTGTAGTTCCTTCCTTGGGCGTTCTGTGTTTTAAGTTTATTAGATGCTTGCTAGTGGAGGATCAGGTAGGCTATGCTAGGGATCCTCTCCAATGTGGGGGAGTGTCTAATCCTAGATCAAGATTTTATCTAACTGCTTAACCCCTAGTGTTCTCAAGGTGATAAAGGCGGTGTTGTGTCCTAACAGTATTTGTGACAAAAGGTAGTGTGTGGTCACAGGGCTCTATAATGGTAGAATTCAAACATAAGCCAAAGGTGGCAGGTGAAAAGCAATGAGATAAGGCTACTTTAGAGGAACCTCTAATTAATTCAGAAATGAAGGAAGCTGAGGTGGTAAGATAAGATAAATTAATTAATGTCCAATAGAAGACCACAAAGCGGGTCTAAGGGACTGCCAAAAACAAGGCAGGGGGGCCAGTCCACAGCAGGGACACCAAACGGTGCCAGAAGAAAAGCAGCAAAACAACAGGAACAGAAAAACAAACAACTGAAATAGGGAAAGAGAGAGAGGAAGAGGGGAGGGGGGTCCCAACCAGGAAAACCCCAACCCCTACTACAAAATCTGCTCCACCGAGAAGAACCTCAAGACAGAAGGGTAATCTATAGAACTAGCAGGAGGCTCAGACCGCTTCTGACGCTTCCTAGAAGGGGAGGAGATCCACTGCTGAAGAGAACACCTCCTGGAAACCGCAGGCCGATGATGGCTAGAGGGGGAACCAAGCTGGCACTTGGTGCCATGCGCTGAGTGAATCCCAGGGAAGGAGGTGGATATGGAGCAGTCTCAATATGGGTGGGTGTGGCATGCATCAAGAGAAGAAAATCCATAGGTGATTGACACTTGGCCCCTTAATATAATATTTCTAGCCTTAATGGAGCATATGAGATCTCTGGCTCCCTATTGCTAAGAGATAAACACATTCTTACAGCACCTAGTGGTCTCATGCCACAATGGAATCATAGAGGTAGCCAAGGATACATATTGCCAAAATTATATAACGAGCAATGCATCCTCAGAGGAGCTTTTTAAAGGCATAAAAATACATGGGTTGGATGCTGCAAAAGGCCCAAAAGTGCTGCCTAGGGAATCGATAAACATGTCTGTCAATGATGTTCACAGACAAGCTCATGAATGTTGGAAATAGTGTGATGTCCCCAAATTAGGAGAACCCAAATTTTGCCCTAGATTATAGTTTCTATATAAAGGCAAGTAGGGTTTTTAGGTACCTTTTCGCTTTGATTGAGATCCTACAAGCAAGTTAGAAAACATTATAGTCATAATACATAGCTAGACTGTAATATCCTCCAATGGATATTATCATATTGGCTTAATTTCCTTCTTTTCCCTCCAAGAATTTTGTCAAACAGTTTCTATATTGTCTTCTATGTCTGAATGCAGGGTATATTCTTTACTGCAGGTTTCTATTCTCTTGTTTTGCATGATATAATGCCAAAACATACATAATCAAATAATCATAGAATACATGATAGTTGATACAGAAACAGAGATGGTGATTCAGATAACAATTGCAACTCAAATAGATTGCAGAAAAATTGCATGAATATATTAATGAACAACCAAATTGCAATTATCAAAGTCTGACCTCTTTACTGCAGAATATTGAAAACCAGTTACAAGTAAGGTTGAGGCCAACTTCCCCTTGATATACTGTTGGGAAACTGCTAAATATTGGCACAGCTGTTACACACGGTCCAAACAGCAACTAGAAAGTCTTCCCGCTTTGACAAAGTATACCAACGCTGTGAACAACAACACCAAACTTTGCTGATTCTCAATCTTCCACACTGGCAATGTAACATCCCTCTTGAACCTGTTTGAAATTGCTATGTTTTTTATATTCATTATAGTGGTAAATGATGCCCTAGATGGTTTTATATTCATTACAGTGGTAAATGATGCCCTAGATGGTTTTATATTCATTATGGTGGCAAATGATGCCCTAGATGGTTTTATATTCATTAGAGTGGTAAATGATGCCCTAGATGGTTTTATATTTATTACAGTGGTAAATGATGACCTAGATGGTTTTATATTTATTACAGTGGTAAATGATGACCTAGATGGTTTTATATTCGTTACAGTGGTATATGTATGTTTGGATGTTTTATGGTACTAACAATCAGGAACAGAACGTGAATTATGTACATGAGTAGGAATGTACAGATTACACCATAAATTGCACTTCAACCAGGTAACCTTGTTATTGTTTTTGACTTTTGATTATCAAATGATGCTTATGTTCTGATAAGTTTGTCTGATCAAGTGGATGCAGGAGAGGCAGGACCCGACAAAAGGGGAAAAAGTATCACCAGGAACAGGGGCGCAACATGGTTACTAAGTGGGTTGTCTGGAATTGGTGAATGGTTCCTAGATTCCTACATCATCCTAGAGTCGTAGATAGTTCGTTACCCGGGTCCTTACTACCTAGTCTCGGTTAGCCGTTCTTGTGTCCTTAGTTCGCACTTTGGTCAAAGTCGTTAGAAGACGACTCACTTTTGCTTTGGTCTTGAATGTTTTTTCATTACTCAATCTTTGGGGGCATTATAATTCTACTTCAACCTTTCTTTAACATGCCATTTATAAGTATGAACACGTTAATGTTATTTTAAATTATATTTACGTATATGTAAACACGCGTGGTAACACATGTTGAGTATATATATACTTAAATCTAATGGAAAGACTTGTCGTGTTTATACTTATAAGTGATATGTGCCTCCATTGTGATCGTTATCTCCTTCTTCTTATATCATTGGTCAATCGGCATCTTAAAAAGGGAATCTATACTTTTGATTCTAAGACACTAGTCTTTTAATTATTTAATTTTGACTCTCTTTACCTTGGATATAACTCTCCATGGCTATTGTCGTTATGACATGGCTTGCCTCTAAATCGGAGGATGGAAGGATATCGCACTTTAGTATAAAGCGGCGCATTATTTTCTTTAAAGGTTTTTAATTTATTCCACCGCGGTGATAATTGGGAAGGGAATTATAATTCTATGTTTGCAATTTAAATTCGGATCGGGCGGCAGAGATGGGTTAGTTTTCCATCGAACTGTGGAGGGTGAAACGGTTTCTACTTCCGAACGTGGACATGGATTTAAAGAGGGAAGAGAAACGGTTATGGGGGAGGAGGATTGTCGTGAGGTGATGCGAAAGAACGAGGAGAGGAGTGATACGCTGAGCTAAAGGAGTTTGCCAGGCGAGTGAGTTTCGCTCTCTACTCCTACGCTTTCCTTTGTTGGTTGTTTTTCTTTAGCTTGCTTGTGAGTGTCGTTGTTGCGGCTGGTAATTTTGGTAGACCATTTAGACTTCTTTAGTTTGTAAAATGGAGCAGAGAATGTGTGGTTGAGTAAAGGATTTCATTTATACTTCTCTTTCTTCATTTTTCTTATTTCATGCGTTGTTTTAGCAGACATCTCTTTTCCTCTATTTTGTAATTATCTGTCACTCATCTTTTGAAGAAAGATATTCATGCTTTTGACTATACACGTACAATACTTACTTGAATATTCAGTGAGGTTGACGTTCCTTGTGGAAACTTCCTACGTTGTCTGCACCTTTCGATAAAGTTGTTTGGAGAGCTGGAATGGCTGAGGTAGTGCTAGCTAGTCCAGTGAGCTGTATAAGTCAAAGGATTGACAGAGAATTACCACAAAAGAACCAGGATGGTCCTAACGTGGCTCACTGGAAGTGTTGATTGACACTTCCTCAACAGTTCAAGCTAGACTCTACCTCCTTTTTTTTGTTTCCTGTATTGTTGTCCCTGTGTTAAGCAATTTTTATGATTATTGGGGTCTACCTTGGACCTCTCCAGTTTAGTATTTGTTGGTGAGATGTCCAGATAGCCGGATAGGGTGAAAGTTTGGCAATTAATCCTACGTTATTACTAAAACCTTGGCCAAGGTGTACTAGGATAGAAAAGTCAGCTTGTAAGGCAACCAGATACACCTTGTCAGTGAGTCATCACCAAGTTAGCAGTTGCTATAAGGTGTTGGCCAATTAAGAGTTTAGGTTCCTTCACCAGTTCCAGGAAGGCTTAGCAACCACGTTACGCCTTTTGTGGAGGGTCGGGCTGCTTCAGTAGAAGCGAGCCAGGGGGATCGAACTACGATCCATGGTTGGGTGGTTAAATGCCCCAGTGATACTTTTTCCCCAGTGTCAGCAACATGCTCAAGATAGAAGAGACAAACAATTCAACCCCTTATCAGCATGAGCAATTAAAGCAATAAGTTTCTTTTGTTAATCATCTTGTTTTTCTGTTAAAGTTCCATTACATCTTTTCCGTTTGTGGTACCTTATAAGCGTTGTTGCACTCCTCTTGCTCTTAAAAAATATAATAATAAGTAGAGTTCTTTTAGTAAATTTCCTTTCTTATTCGTTGTATGAAAGTCATATTTTCATAAGGTAGCTGTAATTTCTTTGAACGCTGTGGCATATTTCAGATTATGATTGTTTCATAGTTTTATGTTTTGCGTTCGTTACATATGGTATCAAAGCTCTGGTTACAACACTAAACCCTGGGCTCACCACTCCGAAAACTAGATTAGTAAACTGAAACAAACCTTGGGTGTGTTACAGGATGATGATCCACACCAAAAGGAAACGTCTTCGTCACCCTGCCTTGATAAAGATAGGGAGGATAGTGACTCAGGCTTTTGATTATTCTAAATGTACCATGCCTGCAGACGAGGAAACACTAGCTACAGCCCTGGAGAGAATTAAGAAACAGAGACATGTATGGACACCAGAACATAAGTCAGCATAAAGATAGGGAGGATAGTGACTCAGGCTTTTGATTATTCCAAATGTACCATGCCTGCAGACGAGGAAACACTAGCTGCAGCCCTGGAGAGAATTAAGAAACAGAGACATGTATGGACACCAGAACATAAGGCAGCCATTAGGGTTGCGGTTTTTTCTGAGTACAAAGCCTTAAACCTAACCTCAACCAACCCACCACTCAAGATGGAAGCCACCCCAAAGCAGTCCTTTGTTGGCAATCTTGTTGTGACAGCTGGAACTTCCGCTGAACCCGAAGGTCCCTTGACCCCACCTGTGCGTACTGCAGCTTCAGAATGAAATTTGGCCTTGCCTACTTGTTTTTGTTGTTTTGTTCATCTTCCATAGACCGTCTTGTTGAAGTTGCACCTTGTGTGGTGTCTTAAACTTAGACAATTTTCTGTTCTACAAAAAAAAGGAAAAAACCGATGTAAACATTTTGGATGTGAATGTAAAAAAAAAAAACTTTTCTGTAGCATGTGCCTAGTTATATGGATTATTAAATTTCTATGTCAGTAGTAAGTTAAGTAATATGATGTAAATTTTTATGTTTTGTGTGGATTCCTTGAATATTTCAGTGAGCTAAAACTATGGACAACATTACTGGATACAACAGCCCAGCCAACCATACAGTTTCCCCTAATGCAAAACTTGACCAACTTTTGCAAATGATGCAAGAAACTCAAGCCAAATAGGTTACCTTGAACAGCAAGTGCAAGACTTGGACAACACTCAAGAAGAGAGAGCGGAGACTAATTCTGGGTTTAAAGGGGATAAACAAGACCACTTTAGTGAGAGCAAAGGAGAGCATTCTCATGCTCAACACATAAACACGGCTAAGAACACTGGGGTGGGAATAATACCTGAAGACGTGAAGAAAGTAAAACCCCCTCAGTATGATGGTACTACGCCAGGCGATGCCGCTGAAGCCTGGCTCACCGGTATGGATAAATATTTCCAGATCAGAGACTATACCGAGACCCAGAAGGCTGTTTGGGGCACCTATCAACTAACTGGGGAGGCAGCGGGTTGGTGGGAGAACAAGTTAATAGAGACCAAAATGAAACCAACAAAAGTGGTGTGGGGAAGGTTTGTAGAGTTGTTCCAACAAAGGTAGTTACCTCAATTTTTCTACGAACAAAAACTGTCGGACTTTCAGGACCTCTGACAAGGAGAATTATCAATTAATGCTTACACTAAGAAATTCAACATACTACTCAAGTATGTTCCGCAGACAGACGAGAAATACTGCTTAAGAAAGTATATCATGGGATTAAATAACCGGATTGGTGGTGCTATTGATGTTCTTGCACCTGCAACCACTACTGAAGCTTATGAGAAAGTTGTCCGTCAGGAGTTAAAACTAAAGAAAGGTGATTCTATCAGAGATAGGAACAGAAAGAATTCCAAATGGTCACAGCCGGCACATTTCTCCAAGAAGAGACCAGAGAGGGATGATGTAGACACTAAGTTCCACAAAAGAATTCAAAGAATGAACGACATAACTCCAAAAGAGATAGAAGGACCCCCTCTCATGAAGGGAGAGGAAGCAAACCTTAGTCTAAATCATCAGAAAAGAAGGGCCCACCAGGGGGATGTTTTACTTGCGGTGGAACGCACTATGCTAACCAGTGTCCTACTAAGGCTCAGGGGGGCACAACATGTAGGGAACCCCTTCCAAATCAGTAGGCAGTTTTTCAACAAAGGATACACGCCGGGGTGGATGACCGCCACGCTGAGTACCAAATTTCGCCAATTGAGGTGATAGGTACGCTCTATGGTAACACTATCAAAATTTTATTAGATACGGGAGCATCAGAAAATTTCATTTCAACCAGTATGCTTAGTAAATTTCATAAAAGGGCAGGATTCATGGAAAACACTTGGTCAGTCGAGTACGCTAATCAGTCCAGAGCTTGGGTAGAGCAGTGCCTTTTTGAAGCTAGGGTTGAACTTTCAGGGTTTGTTACCGAGGTAAACCTTTATGTTGCACCTCTAGGATCTTATGATGTCATTCTAGGAATGAAGTGGCTTTGGAAGCATCGTGCAAAAGTTGATTGCTTCGCAAAGTCAATAGATTGTCTGGATGATTTAGGAAACTCTGTGTCCATTCAAGGGTTTCAACGAGAATTCCGGGTAAGGCATCTTTCAGCGGCCCAACTTAGGCGAAACATTAAGAAAGGGTGCCAACTCATTGCAGTCAAGATGGACGAGTTATGCAGTGACGAGGAAGTCAAACATGTGGATGACATGTACACCTGCAGCGTGAAGGAGTAGGGGAATGAAGAGACCAGTGAGCCCTTCGGGGTTAAATACCCTTACCTCTGGAATTTCCAGGATGTTTTTCCTGAGGAATTACCAGGACTACCCCCGAAAAGGATTTTCGACTTTTCTACAGAACTCTCTCCAGGAGCTGAACCAATATCAAAGGTTCCAAATAGGATGACAACCACGGAATTGACAGAACCAAAGGCCCAACTTCAGGAATTACTCTCTAAGGGATTGATTAGACCCAGCGTATCACCCTGCGGTGCACCAGTCATTTTTGTCAAAAAGAAGGATGGAACTCTCCGATTATGCATTGATTATCACATGCTAAATAAGCTCACAATCAAAAACAATTACCCTCTACCCCGTATAGATGATCTGTTTGATCAAATGCGTGGTGCCACAATTTTCTCCAAAATTGATCTGCGATCGGGATACCATCAGCTTAGACTTAAGGATGAAGATATTCACAAGACGGCTTTCAGAACCCGTTATGGTCATACGAGTTCGTTGTCCTACCGTTCGGTCTAACCAATGCACCTGTAGCCTTTATGAATCTCATGAATAGCGTTTTCCATGATTGTCTAGACAAGTTTGTACTGGTCTTCCTGGACGACATTCTCATCTATTCTAAAAATGAGACCGCGCACTTACAACATTTGCATCTAGTACTATAGCGGTTATGAGAACATCACCTTTACGCAAAATTATCCAAATGTGCCTTCTTCCAAAAAGAAGTACAATACTTGGGCCATATCGTCTCAGAAAAAGGAATCATAGTGGACCCCACCAAAATTAAAGCCATAGCGGAGTGGCCCAGTCCTAAAAATGTTCGTGAGGTCCGAAGTTTTATCGGATTAGCAAGATACTACCAGAAATTCGTGATGAATCTCTCAGATTGTGCATACTATCACCTCGCAAAGAAAAGGGAAGCGATTTGAATGGACAGAAAAATGTTAGGAGGCTTTTGCACTTCTTAAAGAAAAACTCACCACCGCGCCTATTTTGAAGGTGCCCAGTTCCGAAGGAGAGTTCCTTGTGGTGACCGATGCGTTCGAGGAAGGACTAGGTGGCGTTTTAATGCAAGAGGGAAAAGTCATTGCTTATGAATCCAGAAAACTCAAAAATTATGAAGTTAATTATGCCCCTCATGACCTGGAGCTAGCAGCAATAGTTCACGCTCTACAGCAGTGGCGACATTACCTCATCGGTAAACCTTTTGAGCTTCGTTTTGACCACCAAGGGTTGAAGTATATTTTCACACAACCCAATTTGAATGCTTGACACAGAAGATGGTTGGAGCTCATTTCCGACTATGACTTTGAGATTAATTACATTAAAGGAAAGGAAAATCGGGTAGCCGATGCTTTGAGCCGTAGACGGCACATTTCAGCAATAACATCTTCCCATTCCACGTTCCGTCAGCAAGTGCTCTTGCACCTTGAGGGGGATAAGTTTTATCAACAAGTTAAACTGGTTCTTATTAGGGACCCTCTCGACCATATGTACAAGGGGTACAGACTCAAACCCAATGGTATACTATGGTTTGAAGGGAGGATGTATGTTCTGGAAGTACAAGAAATAAGAAATCTTATTTGGAAAGAGACCCATTCCGCACTTTACTCAGGACACCCGGGGGTCACCAATCTTCTAGCGGATGTTAAACCGTTGTATTTCTGCAAGGGCGTGAAGGGGGATGCAGCTAAATTTGTCGTCAGTTGTCTCGAATGTAAGAGGGTTAAAGCAGAGCATCAGCACCCAATAGGGCTACTACAGCCTCATGTCGTGCCGGAATAGAAGTGGCAAGTAATTAGTATGGACTTTGTGCAAGGACTTTCGATGTCCCGGAACAAGCATAACACCATTTTGGTGGTAGTCGACAAACTCACTAAAGTCACTCATTTTATTCCAGGAAACCTAACTGACGGTGCACCCACCATTGCCCGCAAATTCGTCCAGGAAATATTTAGACTCCATGGAGTTCAATAGATTTTACCTTTGCCATCGATTCTAAATTCATAGCCCTCTTACTAAAAAAATAACTGATTTCACCTAGCCCATCAAAACTTTCAATGTTTGCTTGAAAGGCCTCCTTCATTTTATCCTCTTTGTAAGGAGTTTCAGGAGCTGTAATTCTTATAATTTCATTTAAACAATGAGATAAAAACAAGCCTTACCTCCTTATCCTAGTGTCTCAACAGCCTGTGCTCACCCAAAGAATTCCTTGTTGGAGTTATTGCTATTTGAATCACTTGGGAAGGTGACTGTTCCACCTTTTTTGCAAACACTTCGCCACTTCCTCCATTGAGGTGAGTAGAGCATCCTTTGATAGGAACAAGCGTCCAAGTTTCTCTCCTACGCTAAACAACTTTTTGCCCAACTCTTTGTCACCACCTAAATTGGTTAGACTTCCCATAATGGACTAACTTGCTGTCCACAAATACAATCCACTGATTTTACCCAAAGGGATGGCAGAATCTAAGCTTTGATACCACTGTAATATCCTCCAATGGATATTGTGTTAAGTTTTAGGATAGCTGCAAATGTAATAGCACTTTATGTTGTATGTGTTTTCCAAATGCAGCAATCTCTCTTTCATTTATATCGAGAATGAGGCTAGGAGAGACATGTCCCTTCATGGGAAATGTCTATTCATTATTATGAGATTAATATAATGACAATTGATTATGTAACTACATAAATATATATATACACATGTAATATCTCTGAATCATTATTATATTAATTTCTCCTAATACTATTTTAGATATATATTATATCTCACATAATAAAATATATATATATATATATATATATATGTAGATATATATATATTTTCAATAGTCTCATAGGATTTATCCGACACAAGCTACAAAACATCAACACTCCCTCTTAGCTAGGGAGGATAAAATCCATCCAAGAGAGCAACACAAAGTTAATTGTGAAAGTTTTATTTTAGATATCACCTCATTGTGATATCAGAGGTATGCTCTGAACAAGAATATCAAGTTTCATGATATTCACCATAACTCGTAACAATATCATCTCATGATGGGAGCATTGGTCACAGAATATCAAGTCACATGATATTCTCCAAATACTCAGAGTAATGACCTACAAACATCAAGTCTCATGATGTCCACCAAGCACTCAAAAGTTTATAAAGATATCATGTCATGATATCGGGAGCATTGGCCTGCAGAATATCAAGTCGCATGATATTCACCAAGTGCTCAAAGTAATGGCCTACCAACATCAAGTCTCGTGATGTCCACCAAGTACTCAACAAATGTCCATAGGTAATGTGCACTTACCATAAGAACATTCATATCATCTATCATGATCTGTTTCAGCCATCATAAGATGTCTATCACAATAGAAGATCATGGCCTATTTAAGGAACTCGATCCACCATGCAAGATATCATCTATCATGATTTGTTTCAGCCATCACATGATGTCTATCACAATAGAAGGTCAATGGTTTGTTTAAGGAACTGAATCCACCATGCAGGAAATCATCTATTGTGATCTGTTTCAGCCATCACACGATGTTTATCACAATAGAAGGTCAATAGTCTGTTTAAGAAACTAAATCCACCATGCAGGAAATCATTTATTGTGATCTGTTTCAGCCATCACACGATGTCTATCACAATAGAAGGTCAATGGTCTATTTAAGGAACCGAATCCACCATGTAGGAAATCATCTATTGTGATTTGTTTCAGCCATCACACGATGTCTATCACAATAGAGGGTCAATGGCCTGTTTAAGGAACTGAATCCACCATGCAAAAAATTATATATTGTGATCTGTTTCAGCCATCACACGATGTCTATCACAATAGAAGGTCAAGTTATTGTAAGATCATCACCTTTCAATAACTCTTACAAATACAAGTGATAATCATTTGGAAGTCGTCACTTCCTCATGATGTACACAAGGGGCAGGCCCATTAAAAAAACATGGAGTCACACACATGACATCCACCATGCCTCAGCGCAGAGGGTGGAAACAAGGGATTTCACCTCGAACTTCTGTCACAAAGAACTCATTGAGAAGATATCAATCTGTTGATCTTTTCATCCAAGATTGCTTAAGATAAACTGTCAGACTCCCTCTGAATTTGATATCAATCTTTTGAGCTCCTCGTCCAAAGTTACCTCTGAAGTGTCAGACTCCCTCTGAATCTGATATCAGTCTTCTTTTCCTGCAAGAGCATCCCGGAAAAGATCAAGGCAAATAGCTATTATAGTACGTATAGAAATACAGATAAGAGAGAGACTACAAAGAGTAGATAAATGTATTACTCAAGGATAATAAATACTTATCTGCACATCAACATCATTGATACAAGTTGCTTCAATGAAGGTCCATATACATCAAATCAGAAAACACCTTCTCAGATTATTTGAGAGACATCTCCCCTTTGAATCATCTCCCCACTAAGGATGGTTCAAATGGGAATGTAACATTGGTTATTATTCCCCCCCACAATGTGAAATTCCCACTCTTATATCGTTGAACAATTCTTATGTCTTCTTGTGAAATGACTTGATTGCTCTAAGAGAGGTGGCACTCTATAATTAATGCTTGCTTTCTAGAAAGAGACACCCTTCTTTGAATATGTGCTTCTTTGTTAATGCTTGACCACAATCATAACAAATTAATATATCTCTTTAATGAAAGCCACTACAAGGTCTAACTAATCATTATGGAAATCGATGTGTATATTTTGCAAATTCATTGTCCTCAGCCTCTTACTAAACACTTCAAGCACTCCTTTGGCTTCTTAACACTCGGTTACAATTCACTTGACCTTATTCTTTGCACTTGGTGTGGACAAAAGTCTGCAACACAACTTCACTCACTGGATTTCACATAGACCCGTACACAGTCGATCATAACTTTTGAACCAGACATTTTCTCTCCAATCGCTCTGGTGAGATTCTTCACAATTGGTTTATCGCCAACATATCCAAAATTCAGAAAAATCAAACGGTGTATTTGTGAGATATGGTCCCTGTACTGAGACTGTATTTTCTGAGACAGTCACACATTCACCGTCAACAAACTCCTCTCTTACATTTGCAGTTTGGCTCTGATACCATGTTAAGTTTTAGGATAGTTGCAAATGTAATAGCACTCTATGTTGTATATGTTTTCCAAATGCAGCAATCTCTCTTTCATTTATATCGAGAATGAGGCTAGGAGAGACATGTCCCTTCATGGGACATGTCTATTCATTATCTACATAAATATATATATATATACACACACACACACACACACACACACACACACACACACATGTAATATCTCTGAATCATTATTATATTAATTTCTCCTAATACTATTTTAGATATATATCTATATATATTATATCACATAATAATATATATATATACATATATATATATTTTCAATAGTCTCATAGGATTTATCCAACAGAAGCTACAAAACATCAACATATTGGCTTAATTTCCTTCTTTTCCCTCCAAGAATTTTGCCAAACACGAATCCAGAGTATATTCTTTACTGCAGGTTTCTATTATCTTGTTTTGTGTGATATAATGCCAAAACATACATAATCAAATATTCGTAGAATACATTATATAGAAACAGATATGGTGATTCAGATAATAATTGCAACTGAAACAGATTGCAGATAAATTGCACAAATATATTAATGAACAACCAAATTCAAAGTTTGACATCTTTACTGCAGAATATTATAAACCAATTACAAGTATGGTTAAAAGCCCAAGTTCCCCTTGGTATACTGTTGAGAAAACTTAAAATTGGCACAGCAGTTACACAGTCCAAACAGCAACTAGAAAGTCTTCACACCTTGATGAAGTATATCAATGCTGTGAACAACAACACCAAACTTTGATGATTCTCAATCTTCCACGCTGGTAATGGGATCCGATTCAACACATAATTCAGAATCCTCTAAAGGCTCTTAAAAAGTCTTCAATCTGTCCTCATGTCTCATACCTGGCATTAAATCATATATTGTTGTCGCTCCTAATAGGAATCACCTTCAGGCCACGCACTTGATATTAGATATTGCCCTTCTTCTCTTCCGCGGGTATTAAGAATTGATATTCATAATATTCAAATAACCCGACAATAATCTCCAGGTTTGGGAATAAATTTCAACAAGCAGATATATTATTCCACTAGTATGCTCTCAACAACTCCACCCAGCAACAATAATCCACAGATAGACCAGAATGAGTTCTGCGATGAAACTAAAGCACAGGTATGAATAATCTTCAGAAATATTTCTTTGGAACCAGCCAGCCCCACATACATGGCAAATATCAAACTTATTATTCCATTGTCAAGTAAGGATTGGGAGCAACAAACATTATAAGGCTTCAGCCACGATAATCAAACCCTTGGCTTTACAACTGAAATGCTAACCTTAGGAAATGAATAAGCCCGAGCCATATAATTCCAACCGCCTCATTACCAAGGGATATAATATTTTCTTCAAGTAATAACTTTAATGTTTGGTCCCATTATTATTCTGTTTATTTTCCTCAGACAAATCTAGCAAAAGCTAAATAAATATCCAGACCCACAAGAAATATTTCACCAATAATAATAGTCTCAGAAACCCATCAACAAAGCCTTCGATTTAAGATTCTTGAACCTACTCCTTTGGCAAATATAATATATTCTCAGAGCTGTTATTATTCAGAATAAAATAACTTTATTTCTTGAGTAAGCAAATATTTATTTCTGAAACTGACTTACAAATTTGGCACCAGTGTGAACTTCATCACGAATACACCACATGAAATAACTAGGGTTTCGTCCAGCCCTTCTATCAATCTACTGATGGTTTGCATCCTCAAATATTCAACTAATGCAAAGCATCAGACAAATTCATCAAATCCAAAATTCATAAGCATTTGAACAATGAGCCTTCCAAAATTTTCCCTCGTGAAGTAGCTTCTGGAATAAGCTGGAGAACTTATTAAATAAAGTAACTTTTAATAATATTTATTTTATTTAAGTCACTTTTCATCCATTTTAATATTTTATTTATTTGGACAACTTTAGAATAATTAATTCAATTCAACAATATTTGGGGACATTACATAGACATTCTTGAGTATGAAATAAACATATATTAAATTAATAGATTGCTTGAATCAGATTTTAAGATGTCTCAACCATAGAAGCAATAAGGTAGGGTGATTTTGATGAGGTGCCCAAGAAACCCCTACCCTAGGCCCAAGAGCGGATATACCATCCCTCCTAGCCCCATGTGGCCCTTGCCATACAAATGAGGTGGTGTACCTAGTGTGGTGTCCTATCACCATTCTCCTCATCCTTGTCACTTTTACCTCACCTCCATTGATTAAGCGTCCATATGGATTGGTTCACCATGATAGAGGTCGTGAGGATCATTCACAGCAGGATGCCCAGAAAGTTTGTCCTTCCTAAGCCTAAAGGCAGTCCCCTTCTCCGCCATTGGCCCCATGGGACTCCTTACTCATGTAGCATGGGGCAGAGTGCTTAGCAGGTGACCTCATCACCATTTTTCCTCTTGTGACTACCACATTTTCATCTACCATGGCTAATTACAGCAGACAGAAAACATACATGATATTTCACACACAAATTCTGTATTAACAATGCCGACTCATGAATGTTTTAAAAGTTTTAAAACATTCATGAGTCGGCAATGAAATGCAAATTAGATCACAGGTATGCAGATGTATATAAATCTGCATGTATATCTACATATAAACAGTCACATACTAATGTCAAATTCCTGAAATGCATAGACAACACTTATCAACGAATCTATTATGCAATATATGTGTCACACGATACTCCTACCCAAATCGCAAGTCTGAATGTTATTGTTATAATATGTTCTTATCCGTTCTCTTCTGATGATTGAATGAATGAATGTAGGTTTGACAGGGCGATGCTTAAATGATTGATGTTTGAATGATGAATTGATTGATTGATTTCTGATTCCAAGATGTGAATTGATTGACAATGATTTGTTTGCTTGTTGAATTGATCTTTGCTAATTGATAGATCATTTGATTCAACCTTTGCTGATTCATAGATTGCCTGATTGTGTGATGCATTGATGAGTGATGAGGTATTGATGTGTTTGATTGGAATGATCTCCTCTTTATAATTTACAAGTGAAATGGTCACCACCTTTCATAAGATTTGAGTCACCACTTTTCATTGTTGCCTTTGAGAATAATATAATTTTGTCCCAATTGATCTCCCCTTTTGATGTCTTCTTTAAATGGAACCTTCTCTTCTTTAATATCTCCTTTGAGTGTAGGGAGTCACACCCTTTCATTTGCTAATGCCCTTCGAAAGGGTCACACCCTTTGGTTATGAAAAAATACATCTGTTTGACAACAACTGATGCCCCTATCACTCCTTATTTAATCTTCGCCTATCTCCCACTTCTCAAATCTCTCTTTACTGCTTTTCAAATCTGTACATATCCCATTTAAGATCTACATATCTTCTTCTTCTAGATCTATATATCTTATTTTCTTCCATCCTTGTCAATTCTTATTTCAGATCCCTCCTTATACTTCTGCTCTAAATATGCTCTAGATCTCCTCTACTCCCTTTTTCCCCATTCCATTTTATCCTTCTTCTCCTTTATATCTTCCCATGTGAGGGAGAGGTCACACCTCTTCATTATGTCTGCCTTTTGACAAGAGTCCACGTCCCTTCATAATTGTCCCTCTTTCAAAGAGTCGCAACCCTTCATAATTATAACCCTTTCGAAAAGTCACAACCCCCTATAATTATAACCCTTTCAAGGAGTCACAACCCTTCATAATTACAACCCTTCACCTTTTGAAAGTCACTCTTTATTTCCTTCACTTTCTTTTCCCTTAATTCTTATGCTCAACTCTTTCTTCCTCCTTCCCTCAAATGAAATTCTCCTTTCCCTTTTATAACTCTCATTTGAGGGAGACGCAACTTTTCAATCCATGCCTTTTGATCATTTGTTTAACTTCAGTTTTAATTTGATTCTTTTATTTTTTTAATTAGATTATTATTGTTTATTATTTAATCCTATTTCAAGAAGGGGACATACAAATAGCCTCCTTCAATTCCAGGCCATGGATGATGGGGGAGAGCCTGAAATGACCTAATTTGTTGAGTGTTCTTTGTGTCTAGGTATTGGAGGTTTATGTAACTGGCTTTTTGGGTCTAACTACAGAAGGTATATGTGTAGCAATATTTTTGGTACAGCTTAGCACATTTATAGGGTTGTTCATGCCATTTTATTTCTGTCTGGGTGCTCTGTATTTAGATTGATATGTTGTCTTTAGTACAGCTTTGCCCATTTATTGTGTTGTTCATACTGTTATGTCCAGTTTTGGTGCCCTGTCCTTTAATTGGCTCCTCATTCTAGGTAGTCTGTGCTTTAGCTATGTATGTTGCAAGGATGGTTCGCATAGCATATGCAGCATTTTGCTTTGCAGTATGATTGATATTGAGCAGGGAAGGGGCCCCTTAATTTAACCCCTCTATTAAATTTTTTAATAAAAAAAAGCCTTGATGTTAAAAATAAGATCATGAAAAAAAATTCTCAATAATATTCATGTCATTAACACACCTTAATTGTTAATGCAAGTTGCTAACAAAAACAAGTCCATACCAATCAATTGATGAGGACAGAATGTCGCCCTGATCATCCAAAGTAATACCGGTAACCTGTAATTCATGGCCCTTCATTGTCTGGATAGCCTGTGCTGTGCTTAGATCCCATGCAATAACAAGTGTATCCATTCCTCCCGAGACAAGCCCACCTTCAGGCAAATGCACGCTGGGAGGCATCCAAGCTAGAGGACCCACAAAACTGTTGTGTCCAATCAACATCTTCTTCAAAACATATTTTCTATTGTCTGCTTCATCAACTGACCAAAAACGAACAGTCTTATCTCTTGAACCTGTACCAATGCCAATATCTCCACAAATGCATATTGCTCGAACCTGAAAAAGATTTCAAATCTTTTAGAATCTTCCACCTAAGAACATCTGATCCCTCTCAATGATAAAAAGGTGGCAAAACAGAAACAAGATACAGCAAATAAGATCAAACACACTCACAGAAAGCATGGTACGAAACAGTTTTAAAAGAAAGGTAGCCATATTAACTCTCTAGAATACTGTAGCGCATGCACTGCTACTTTTCAATGAAAATGGTAGTTTGCAAACATGTTCTTCTGTTTGGAAAGGAATCTGTTATGTGCCATTGAGCTCCCTAGATGTGTTGGGTCAATGTTCATTTCTGACAAGTGAATTCACATGCATGTTCATAGAAGACATTAATATGAAAAAACTCCTTGAGATAGGGTGTAAGACTAGTATCTAAGGTATTATGTGTAGAAACAAGGGTACTGTCATTTCTTAACATATCAATGGCAATATTCCTAATAAACTGGAACTAAGAAGCAATTGGTAAGGATATTGATGATGATATTATCCATGACAATAACTTTGAACATCCTTCAAACCAAATTGACTATATGAAATTTCGGTACCCCATTTTTTCTCCTGTCATAGTTTATTTGTATTATATGATGCATTAAGACAGCTAAGAAATGGATTTATTATTTCTTAAAAAAGGATACTAAGTGAAAATATTGTTTGTCCATCTAGTGGCATAGGACAATGGCAAATGTATCTACAAAATCAAGAATGTAATGTCCCCTTCCTGAACACTGACAACTCAGTGGTTGTTAGCCCATTCAAAAGGTTCCCATAGGCTAATGTGGTTGGGTTAGGGAATTCCTTGGGATTTGGAGACCTTGCAATTCAGCTTATCTGGTATTTACAAGTATTGTTTTGAGCTCAATTCAGTAAGAAATGCATTATGACACTTTTTGGGAGCTCATTTAGCATTCATGTTTTGGAGAATTGATAAACAATTATTGCTGGTTGAACAGAGTTCTCCCAAAGCCTTTGTGAAGGACACAAACCTTCACAAAGGACATCCACTGCAAAAGTGAAAGAACTTTCAAAGTGGATTTGCAGGTGGTTTCAGTTAGGAACTAAGCAAGAGCTTTATTTGCATAAATTTCAGTTGTATTTCCGGTTCGTTTTGAAGGAGGATTTTTATTGTTAATATTACAACGACAAAAAAGCAGATTTGGAAGAACAAGATGCAGATTTTCCACCATTAATTGGCCATACCTTTTCCTCAGCTGGTTGTACCACTTTGAGGAGAGACGTAGGAGTTTGAGGGCCAAACACCTAGGCTATGGGTGGTGTCTTTTCATGATTGACAGTACCTAGGGTTGGCGAATACAGGGACATCAGTTGTTGTGGAGAGAAGTGCAGATTCGGAAGGATTTGGAACCATCTTGAAACCCTAGTTTATTAGTTCAGATATTGTTTCAGACCTATAACAAAAATCAAATTCCAGATATGTGTTGAAAGTGTTGATTCTTGTAAAACTCAATCTAGAGGCATGACTTAATGTATCTATTTCAAATATAATTGTTGTTCATGTATTTCTGGGCATTAGACAGCCTATATATTCGCTGCTTAAATTGTATCAAATCTAAAACTTGTATTGCAGGCTAGGCATTTAATGGTTGAATGAAAATAATGTGATGAATCCATCTAGGTATTGAAGAATATTGTTCTATTTGATGTATTAAGCATATTTGTTATTGGGAACCTCTGTAACACAGTTAGTAGTAAAGGTGTTGCATTTGCTAGTTTCCTTATTGGCTGAAGCAGAACATTATCTCAGAAAAAACACGTCAAAATGTAGGGAGTGTATAACAAAGAAGAAGATAATAAGAGGTCTGGCAATTGATCAAAATTCACAAGAAGCTGACATGGGAATAACAAAGAAAATGTGATTAATCTCCTCCATCCTGAAATATCATTTGCTAAAGAATTTTTTAAGTAATGACCCAAATCATAGTCCCGTATCCATGATTAATCCATCTAGGTATTGAAGAATATTAGTCTATTTGATGTATTGAGCATATTTGTTCTTGGGAACCTCCATAACACAGTTAGCAGTAAAGGTGTTGCATTTGCTAGTTTCCTTATTGGCTGAAGCAGAACATTATCTCAGAAAAAAACACAAAAAAATGTAGGGAGCATTAAACAAAGAAAAAGATAATAAGAGGGCTGGCAATCGATCAAAATTCACAAGAAGCTGACATGGAAATGAAAAACATCAAATCGTGCAGAAATTGTGATTAATCTAATCCGTCCTGAAATATCATTTAGTAAACAATTTTTTAAGTAATGACCCCAAATCATAGTACCATATCCATGATTAATCATGCAGAAAGTGTGAATCTTCTCCATCCTGAAATATAATTTACTAAAGAACTTTTTAAGTAATGAGCCCAAATCATAGTCCCATATCCATTGATTATCATTTGCATGAGGGATATTTTGATGCAAATTTCAGTTAAGGGCATGCTATATCCAAAATTGTTCAACAGTAACATATTACAAATCATACTAGAACTAAAACTCCAACATTGACAGCTTTAATTGACAAAATGATTAGACAACATGCAATCACCATTTCTGACCTAATTAGGATTTTTATTTGAACAATTTTTCAAACCATACTATATTTAGAATTGTCCAAATTCAGCAATCAGTATTATAATTTGGAAAGAGACAAGGATAACTTCAATGTCCTGTAGGCCAAATTATTATTAAAAGCCTAGAATGTGTCTGCTTGCTCAAAAGATTGTTACTATGAATACCCAAGTTTAAAATAAACTGTGGTATCTTCATGTAAGTCCGTCTAAAACCTCACTCTTGCCCATTTCAAGGAAGAATGATCATCTAATATGGAGAATATTGTACAAGTATAGAATGTTAAATAACTAGAGGCTTCCATAATTATTTTTAAATTAGAATTTTAATGCTTTTTGAATGATACAAGATATTAGGTTTAAACTGTTTTAGTCCAACATTGATAATAATTGTGAGATGAGGGTTTCAGGCCAAGGGTGCAAGAGTAACAGGTTGGCCCAGTATGAGGGAGCTCTCCAATTTGAACCATACCAATCCAATAATCAATCTTCCTCTACCATACCGACAAATGCTTTCAGGTGCTTGTGCATTTTATGAATCTCCTTGCCTCCTGATTATTACCAATACATAAGAAAAACCAGAATACCCCAAGGAGACACCTTCAGATAACTGCCCCATCCTAAAAGCTTTAGGAAGATGATGAAACACCCCTTCCCTTATCCAAAAATAAATAAAAGTGGGATGTGTCTGCCATTTAGAGTCATTCTACAAATAGGAAACCTCAATGGGATGCCCAGCTATCCCCAGCATCCCAAAAACGTTCATTACAGTTGTCACTTGTTGCAGCCGCAAAATAAACAACAAAAATCTTAAATTCAATTATTTAAAAAAAAACTAAATTCTTAACAGGGATGACAAAAATTTGTAAAACTTAAAAGCACTAACAAGCTTGTTCTGCAATGCAACCATTGTCACGCCCCTGCCCTAAGGAAGAAATAATAAATAAGAAAAATATATATAAAAAGATCCCTCTCGATTTTGATATTCCTGTAAGGAACAGGCATTATCTAATCAGCAATCTGTTTGATGCATAAGGAATTATATTTGAATAAGCCTTAATCAACACCAGTTCCAAACAGAGAGGGCTATATAAGGTGGACCTCCTCCATGGGGAAAGGCATCGAATGGAAATAAGCATTTGATCTGAAATCCGTAAATAAGCCAATAAAGAGCAGCGTCTGATTTAATATTAGCAGCCTGAATTGTGTAAGTTCATCTGTGGAAATATGGTATGAGAATATGAATGCAATATTTATATTTTGCTGAAATATATATAGGGGTAATTGATGTAATTGCATTATTCTCTAATTTAAGTATTGATTAAGTAAGATTACTGATATCTCTAATTGATAAATATATTATTAATAATTATATATTCCTATAGTTAATATATTTGGAACTGGATAGGAATGGCTGCAAGACAAGAAGGTTGATCAACTTCGCGAGAGGTGAGGACCTGACCTACCATTCCAAGATGGAGCGGTCATGGGCCGGGAGGCTTATGTGTGCTCCTGGGCTTGATGGAGGAAGTAGTCTCATGCTCTTATCAAGCACGCCAGCCCGAGATGGAGCACTTGCAGGCTGGGAGGCTAATTAGTGCTCCTGGGCTTGATTGAGGAGGATGGAGCACCTCCACAGTGGACTGAGGGATGGAATTGACAATTTTCCACCCATGCTCTCGCAATACAAGGATAACTATCCTTGAGATTGCAGTTTGCAAAGTTCCTAGCTAATTCCTAATATAATTACTAAAGGAATATGCCTTGAATGATTATTAATGCAATTGATTATATATGCATTTATATGTTATCAATTCCCTAACCCTTGTGGAAATAATTGGTCTTAGGAATTACATTTCAAATGTTGACTAACATGATTGCAGGACCTAAACCGGGATTTATCTTGCTAAAGACATTTCATTTGGTAAATTGTGATATTACCAGTATTACATTGCTTATTTTAATTGGAATTGTAAATTTAGAGCAAGATATAGTAATACTCCCAAAAGGGACAATACAACCATGTATTTACTGCTTTGGAGTTTTGATTTAGTTTTGAGAATGTTACATTGTAGTTTGTACTTTTTATTCATAATCCAAGATTGCGGATCAGTAGATTGTAATAGTGAATTTGCCACTTCACGATTATTTTTACAATTTCAGGTTCTTTTAGTTTATTTAAGTTATTATTTTAGTCTATTTTGATTTTATTAATCAAATATTAGTTTTTATATTTTCAATATCCATCTAGTCCAGGAAAAGAAAATTCCTCTCCCCCAAAATCCATAAAAAATTGTGCCATGCCCGAAACCCAGAAAAAATTTGCTCTACACAAAACTTGAACCCCATCACCAAAACTCAGAAAAATCCTAGGAAAGTGTCGTTGATGTAATGCCTGCTCACGAAAATTGATCATTCTGGAGATGACTAAAGCACTTACACGTCAAAATCCCACAAAAATTGAGAATCTAACCATAAATAGCTAACAAAACTTGAGCGAATCGATTAAATAATTTATTAGATCACAGCCAAGCTAGACACCAAATTCACATAGAAGACCGCAAACTATAAAATGATGGCACATTAGTGATTTTCTCGATTCAACTCATGTCCGACGTTAACAGTCACATTAGCGGATTGCTCATCGGGAAATATGAGCCTCGGCTTGAGAGTAAATGACTTAACTTGCAAACTTCCTTAAATGATAAGTGACAAAATCCGATTCGGGAAAAAAATAGCCTATAAAAATTACCCAAAGTCGCTTCAGTTGCTTCTCCGTTCACAATTATCATACGAGTTGCCTTGTGAAAATGGGGATGCAAGTATTAAGATCGCTCGTGCTTTTACAATACCAAACACAGTACGCGGCTTTTAAAAATAAAAGTAGAAGAAAAATGAACAGTTTCAAGTGAAACAGAGATTTCTAAACTGGATATTTAAGAACTTATGAAATTAAAAGCAGTGAAGTTCGAACTTACGTCTTCTTCGTGGCCTCGCAATTCACAGCGCAGACGATATTGACCGAATTCCGCCGCCATTTCTTTTCTTTTTTCAAATTGCAGAGCTTGCAAACCAACCGATAAATTTAAAGCGGGTTACAAGAGGGTTTCAAAGCAACACCAAAAGCGAGCAGGTTTGTTCAGTTGCAAGGAAATTTATGTTTCACTGTGAAATCTGAACGGGACCGCTAAACACGTCTCGCGACAGGCTGCCAACAAAACTTGAAAAGTTAAAAGAAGAAAGAAAGAAAAAGCACAACGAAATTCAATCGGAAGTTACAAAATGTAGGATTGGCGAGGGGAGCGCCGGACCTCTTTTTGTTTTGCTTTTTCTTTAATCCGTTACTCAGTATCTTCTCATAAGAAGAAGAGGGTTAAATTCAAATACAATTAGATTTTAAAAATATTACTTGTCATGTAAGAATAAAATTTCCAGATAGACCTTCGAAATTGTAGGCAGTTTATATATTTAATTTTTATCTAATTTTATTTATATTAGCAATTGCATTTTGGTGTGTTATGAGTATGTTCAATAGGTGTGAAAGGTCAAAAAGGAAACAATTGGTCTATTTTTGCAACATTGGTGTTGTCCATGAAGTCAATTGGTAGGTCATTTAGCAAGTAATGTGGTCTCTCAACAAAGGTCTAAATGGAGAAGTGAAACTTTCAAATCAACAATGCATTCACTTATAGGGGTCCAAGTATGTTTGAAACAAAACCTCTGAATTAGGATGTAATATGAAGCCTTGTTTATGCTCTTTATTTCATTGTGTTTTGAAATGTTTTTGCAATATAAACAATAGCAATTATTTTGCAAATAAAATGATAATATTGCAGCACTTTAACAAACTTGGAATGGACACTACTCGGGTCAAAGGGGCATCAAACGCATTTGGAAAGCATTAAATCCAAATGCAATTATTTTAAACCCTCTCATTTACCTTCTAAAAAATCATCTTTGTCTTTTTCATTCATCATAGAATCTTTTCTTTCTTTAATTAACTTGTTTGCCATGTCTTTCACATATTGAAAATTGGCTTAAAATTGATCATATGCATTTAGATTTGGGCTTAAAATGAACCTCTCTTTTTTTAATACCCCAAGATTTCCTTATGTATGCTTTCTTCTTGTATCCTAGTGTGGAACTTGTGTAGGATTTGGCAATGAAGGTGGCCACCCAAGATCTGTAGACAATGGAAAACACGATAAGAAGAGAGAAATAATATGATAAGAATAAATTGCATTCTCACCAAGAATGCAATACAAATTAATACAATTGATTGGAATGAATATTACGAAGAAGACCCTTTGCTTATATAGCTAAGGTGAGTACAAAGGAGTGAATGAGACAATGACAAGTGTCGTTGTCTCATAACATGATAATCAAGAGACAACTTATCACACATCTAAGGTGGAATCACATGTCCACCAAAGGTGGATCATTCTCTAATGTGCAATAAAGTATGTGCAACATGTGTAACAAAGGTGGAAGGTGATAAAGTGATAAGATTATAAAAGGTGGGCCGCCCACCTTAGGTGGAAAATTTCATCTGCTATAAGTGGATATAATAAAATAATAGCATGATAAGTCTACATAAAGTAGAAATGCTCCAACTACTCCTATGCAATTCACTAAGTAAGCTAGAGTAAAGTGTGATTAGGACCTACGTGACAATTAACCAAGGTAAAAATCCTTAACTACACTAACAACCCCTTGAGTATAATTTAGGAAGAATGTACAAAAGATAACAATGCAAGATGGGTCTCAACTACTAGACCATGTTAGGTAGTCATGTATAATGCAAACACAACCTCTCACGAATAGAGAAAGGGAGAAAACCACATAGGAGAAAACTCCCCTCTAAAAGAGATGAAAAATCACAATACTCTCAATGATGAATGAGAGAGAGAAGAAGAGAGACTATGAAGCCCCTACTCAATGTTAAATCTCCTGCAAAGATGGTTCAAGATGATGACCAATGCTCCTCCATAGGAATAAAATAGAGCCAACGCTACACCAAGAATGTCAAAGTGTGACAAAACCAGGTACCGATATCGATGAAGAATTGATGATGAATCACCCTGGTGCAAGAGCACCCTTGAGAAGCTAGATAGTTGGTTATCTCATGTTGATTTTGGTGTGTGAAAGTGTCAATGACCCTCTTGAAGGGCACTGTAATTATATAAGGTCATGTGGACCAAGTGTGGTGTGAAGTAGTTCTTAGGTTGTGCTCTTTGCTAGGTTAAGGCACTTCAAATTGGCTCATTTATTGCACTGTACTTGATAATGTTGTCAAGTGACAAGTTGATTTTTTTCATGTCTTTAGGGTCCTATGATGCCCTAAAATGTCTAACTAAGGTTAGATAGGTCAGATTAGTGTCAAAACACTTGAAAAGTGCAAATTTGAAAAAGATGTAAAAATGTTGCTATGCAACATTAGCAATTTTTCAAAAGTTGCTGACAACATTTTGGTTGTCTTAAGGGTTTCAATGTTTAAGTTGGATTAAGTCCATCCAAGGAGTTAGGCATATATGTTGAGGGGATATAAGGAAGGAAAACCCTAATTTGAGGGTTTGGAAGTCATTTGTACGGTACTGAGTTTAGCAACAGAGAGTTTTTTTTATGACAGAGCAGTAGAATTGAAGAAACATTGTTCATTCTTGTTGTGCATGGATTATTTTTAGGACTGTGACCATTGGAGATCATTTTTAGGCATGTGATAGAGTGTTTTCAATTACTATTTTGTTTTGTAGTTTTTTTTCATTTGCATTTTGTAAATACTTTGTGTTTGTACAGTTTGTTGGTGCCCAAAAACACTGAATTGAATTTCCTTTGGACTTGCCAATCCAATGATGGGAAATCCAATTATTTTTGGCCAACTAACGGGAATGATCAATTATGATCCTCTTCCCCTACGCTTCTGGCTCGGCAGGACCAAGGCGGGTGAACCTTCACCTGAATAGGCTTTTTATGGCAGATAACCTGTGTATGAAACTCAAACTTCCGTCTCTCAAAGTATGGCAAGGAACTTGAAATAAATATAACTAAAATCAATATATCATGAACTGTAAATTGAAATACTTTAGGTAATTGAACGAATGTTTAGTAAATGTGTATGTAATTTAAAATGAACAGATAGATAAGATATCACAAAACTATAAACAATGAACTGAATAACTATAATCCAAATAATGATTAGACCAGTGCCTTATT
>MU226477.1:1915650-1955389 GCA_018584345.1 Thuja plicata
ATATATATATATATATATATATATATATATAAGTTTAAATAAAGTTATGGAAGAATGTGTATGGGTAAAAGGAGGGGTTGGAAATGAGGAAAAAATATTAATTTATTTGTGTCTATATATCAACCTACAAAAGAATTCACAAATATACATAAGCGTAAATTGAAAGGTAATCATATCTGAACATTTATATCCAAATATGATCAATTTTCATAATAGAATTCTTATTCACACTTATGTATAACTATACATTAATTTATATGTTAATACATAGACACAGATAAAAAATATCGAATGAAAAATAAACTAATCCAAGTTTAGAGCACAATCTTATGCCATATTTGAAAAAAATAGTTTATAAGGGGAGGGGAATAATGTTCAAAATTTATTAATAGAGGTTACGAAGGATTAGGAATAATACTTATGAATTCTCCATCTGCCCCATTATTTTCTAAAATAATAGCTTCTTTATTACCTTCCCTAAATATATGCATGAATTTTAGGTTATCAAAGTTTTTTAACAAAGTGATTGTCATTTCTAATTTTGAGTTTAGTTTCCAATTCGGGGGTTTTCCCATTCTTAGAGCGTTGATGATTATTTGGGAGTCACCTTCTATTTCTAGATTTTTAAGGCCAATTTTAGTACTTAATCTAAGTCCCTCTACCACAACTTCTTTTTCAGCCATGTTATTGGATGTGTTCCCCAGGGGTTTATCAATTTTTGCCAATGTCTTCCCTTCTGAATCATTGACTTTACACCCCAAACCTGCCTGACCTATATTTCCATGTGAGGCACCATCAAAGTTTAATTTACACCAGTTCTTTGGGGGAGGTTTCCATTTGCATTCCGCTCTAAGTTGTTTCTTATCAATTCTAGTCTTACCATATTATGGCGGGATGATGAGACTGAACCAATTTTTCCTCATTTCTGCATCCCAGGTTGAGAAAATACCTTCAATAAAGTTAGAATTCACGAGTCTATCATTCGTAATTTCTATAATACTCGCTTCCATCTTGTTGGTAAGAGTTGGGATATCTATCTTCTTGTCTTGAAAGATTCTTCTATTTCTTTCCTTCCACAATTCCTAAACCACAATGCAAGGGGCAATAATCCAAAGTTTATTATAGAGGTGTTTGCCAAAAACTTTTGGCCAAACTTTAAGGTAATCAACTAAATTATCCTTAGGGGGAGATTGTTAGTTCAATTTATGTTGTAACCATATCCAACATTTATTTTCATAAGGGCAACTAAATAAAATGTGATTAACAGTTTCTTCATTATGTTCACATAAAGGACATCTTGAGGGTTCTTCGAAACCCATCTTTTTAAACCATTCAGTTGTTAAAATTTTATTTTTTAAGGCAACCCATAAAAAAGTTACAACTTTTGGTAGACATGCAGAATCCCAGCAAAGGCTAAGTGGAAGGTCCATTTTTTCCAATCTTTAGAATTTATTAGAGATTCTTAACCACTTTTAGCATTATAAGTCCCTTGTTTAGATCTGCGGCATATGAATTTTTCAGGTCTCAACTTAAATTCAAGGTTTCTAGATGTTAAAATTTATGTTAGTTTTTTTTTCCAAATTAGAAAGTAGAGTATCTTCTAAAGATCTCCATTGCCAAGTTTGCATATTTGAGGTGAAAATTGGTGTTATATAGTCCTTCACTAATTTCCCCCAAGAAGAGACCAATATTTCCTTAGTTCTAGGAGATAGGTTCATACTGTCCAAAGGAGAGAAGCCTCCCCAGGAGTCTTCCCAAAAAAGAGCATTTTTCCCGTTTCCAATATCCCATGTGAGTTTATCTCTAATTACAGGTCTGCAATCTAACATGAAATTCCAGATTCCTGAACCCTTAGGGGGATTTATAACACGGAAAAGGTTAATAGGATTAGGATTGTTGAGGTATTTTTGGTATAGATTTCTAGCCCATTTTTTTACCAGATTCATGGTATATATGCCAAACCAATTTTGCCCCTAAGATTTATTTTGCCTATTCGGGTTTTTGATTCCTAAACCTCCTTCCTTCTTAGGTTTACAAATGTTATCCCATTTTATTAAAGCAAGTTTCTTATGTTCTGAAACTCCCTGCCATATGTTTTTTTAGTTTGCTATTAAGTTTATTAAGAACCCCTTGTGATAATGGTATACATGACATTTGATAGGTTGGGATAACTGATAGTATAGCTTTTATCATTGTAGTCCTTCATGCATTATTTAACTATTTTCCTTTCCAACTTTCCCTATTTAAGTTAAACTTATTAATGACTTGATCCCACAATCTATTAACTCTCAAACCCTTATCAAGCGGCATGCCTAGATATTTACAAGGGAAATTTCCTCGTTTATAACCCATGATATTACATATTTTATTCTCTAATTCTGGTTTGGTGTTAATAAAGAAAATCTTTGATTTCTTCGCATTAACCTTTTTACCATAAGCAAGAATATAAGAATTAATAATTTGTTTTAAATTTCTTGCTTCCAAGGATTTGCAGAGAAATCTCCAGTCAACTTTATCATAAGCCTTTTGAATGTCTAATTTCATTACTATACAAGATTCTTTGTTCATTTGAACTGAATGGATAAGTTCTTGAATAATGATGATTCCACCGAAGATAGACCTATCCAGAACAAAACATGTTTGTTCTTCAAAGATAATCTTACAAAGTAGGGGCTTTAATATATTTGCTAAGGCTTTAGAGAGAATCTTATAGATAGTGTTACATAATGCAATTAGTCTGAAATCCCCTAAATCTTCACAATTCATCTTTTTTGGAATGAGATCTTAAAAGGTATTATTGATTTAAGTCAAGAGGTTTCCTGAGCTCCTGTTTGCCTCAATAGCCTCCCATAAATCTTGTCCCAAAAAATGCAAACATTTTTTAAAGAAAAAAGCCTGAAATTCATCAGGGCCTCGTGATTTATCCGGATGAAGTTGAAAAAGGGTTGCTTTGACCTCTTCCTTTGTGAATTTTGAATTGAGAATCTTGTTATCCTCCTTAGTAAGAATTTTTGGAATTCATTGCATTATATCCTTTTGCGATATTAAGTTTGACAATTTTCTATTATTTAATAAATCAGAGTAAAAATTGACAAATTCTTTAGCTAAGTCTTTAGAAGTTTCTACAATAGTACCCTCACTAGTTTTAATTTTTAAGATTCTATTAACATTCCTCTTGTTGATTTTACTGTCATGGAAAAAATTAGTATTTTGGTCCCTTTCACTAAGTCAAGTTTCTCGAGATTTTTATTTCCAAAATATTTCCTCTTTTGTTAAAATATCTTGATGTTTGGCTAATAGTTCTTTTTCTTTATAATATCGTTATGTGTCCATATCGTCTTTGATGACTTCTTCATTTAAAATGGACAATTTATTTTTCCACATTCAATTTTTCTTTGAATATATTTTTAAAATGATTATCATTCCATTTGATGATTTTTTCTTTTAAATTTTTTAATTTTATGATCAAGCAAAACATTTTAGAGCCTTTCACTACCTCTTTTTCCACCATGTTTCTAACATATTTAAAAATTCAGAATCTGAAAACCACATTTTTTCTACTTTAAAATAGTTCCGAGAGGGCTTAAAGGTTTCAAAGATTTCTAATCTTTTTGGGAAATGGTCAGAGCCAACAGTTGGGAGGATAATTGTAGAGAAAGAATTGTTAAAATATGCCAAGTCACCTCTAAATATGAATCTATCCAGTCTTTCTACTATATAACTAAAGCCAACCCTTCTGTTGTTCCAAGTAAATATCTCATTAGATGTTGGTATATCCATTAGGTTGTTAGCCAGGAATCATTCTTTAAAGTCTAACATTGGTTGTGTGATAGTTTGGTTCCTACCAAATTTTTCTTTAGGATCTAAAATTGTGTTAAAGTCTGAATTCTTATTAGAATTTAAGAAGTTACCAATTTTGTTCCAAACTTCTTTCTTATTAGAAGTTGGAATGGGACCGTATACGTTAATTAGATAAAAGCTAAGAGGACTTTTGATACTTCTAACCCATTCCCCCATCCAACTAGTATTAGAACAATTACATTCAAAACATACTTTCCTAGGGTCCTAGAGAATGGCCAACCCCNCCCCCCCCCCCCCCCCCCCCAATGCTCCAGCTGATTCAATCTTATCCATTTTCCAGATACTAATTTTATTTTTAAATGTATTGCCTTATGTATGACTTAATTTAGTTTCTTGTAATAGGATAATTGTTGGAATTGTTGGAATAACTTAGGAAATTTATGTACTGAGAGGGGAGGGGTGACTCAGTACCCTTAAAACTTTTAACCATACACACTGATCAATTACCGAGTTGAATACTTTGCATAAAATTAACATAAAGTAAATAACTCACATCATGAAATCTGCAACACATAACACAAATATTTTGGTCACGCAAAAATCCTTTTTTAGAGGAAAATCTGCAGTAGGGATGACACCCACAATCCTTCACTACTACAATATAAAGGTTGCTCGATTAGAGCTACAATGTTAGCTACTTCTGGTAGCTTACCTTGTTAGGAGTAATATACTCAGTTAAGAGTACAAAAGACTTATTTAGTCTACCTTGTTAAAGGATTCTACAATCTCTAATCTAAGAGATGTACCTTGTTAAAGAATTTACAAAATATAAAGACCTATTAGGGCCCACCCACAAGCGAGATTTGTACTTCTCTCATTACAAAAAAAATCAATACAAAATGTCTGATAGAGATGCATCAATCAATTGTTGTCCAGACTCATTGTTCTCTATAACTCAATTACCTTGTTATGCACTCGATAGCTTAGTATCATAATCTCTGCTTCATTCTAAATACCTCTCCTTTGCTTCTCTTTGCAACATCTTCATCAACTCTTCATATTTAGCAACATCGGAAACAAAAACATAAATAACAACATCAACAAAAACATGCTCAATGTTCAAACTGATCTCTTATACAATTTTAAGGTGTTTAACCGCGACTTAGGAAATTAACCAGATCTAGGGCAACATGAATCAATAGTGGAGATTAAGTGGTTAAACTTAGGTTACATTCCAATGTCATATGCCTTCTAAAACTTCATTGGTGGATCTACCTTGTGATCATGTCCAATCATGTGTTTGGAGTCCCAATGACTTACATAACTTTTATCTTGAATTATGTGAAACGTTTCATGCTTGATGTCCAAATACAATGTATCTAAATTTAAATGAAATCTCAACTCTGGAATGATTTGTAATATACTTGTGCTTACTCGGTAACTTTGTACTCCCTTTTTAGTGTCTATGAGTGCTCGGTAACTATCTTTGCGTGACTTGATATATGTAGCTTACTTGGTGCTTGATAACTTCTCGGTGCTTAGTGGCTATCTTGGTTGCCTTTATTGAATGTGTCTCCTCCATTGTATGATTTCCTTCCTTCGGTTACATTCACCGATATATGACTTTGCAGAAAACTAATGACAATAAAATCTCTTTAGGAGTAACAATCTCCCCCTTTGACATTAGTTTGGCATTTTGTGAAAAACTTCAATGTCATAAAAATTTTCAAATCTTCAAAAATACTTATGACTTTCCCTTGGATAATGCTCCTCAAAATTTTAATACTTATATCTCTCTTATGTAAACATACATATCGCCTTTACATAGTTGTCCATATATATCCCCCTTTTTACATCTCTATTTATATATTAGACTACCCTTATATATCCCCCTTTTTTGACAAATGTGCCAAAGTATTACTTACTTATTCTTATCTTCCAGAGATATGTGATAAAAAATAGGTGTTTAAACTTGGTCTTTGCATCAGCTAGGGATTTTTCCCATGTATCCTTCAATGTTTGCATAACAACAATCTGTGTAGCAACATCAGCTGCCAAACCAGTAATAGTATTCAATGAACTGCAATCGAGAGAAGCAACTAATATTTGGCTTTCTTCAAATGAGTATTGCATTGACTCCAAGTGGGGAATAAGAGTTTCTTGCAGCTCAAGAAGTTCCATCCTTAGTGTATATTATTCATTTCTTAGCTCTTTTTTCCTTCCCATTAACTATTTGACCTTTCAGTGATAGGCCTGTAGAGATCCACACTCGGTTGATATGTTCTTCAGCTGCTCGGTCAACTCTTGCTCAAGAGATTCCTCTTTTTCTTTGATAACCTTAATGAATAGTGAAATCGAATAGAATTTCTCAAATAATAAAAGAATATCAGACAACTTGTTCTCCATGTCAGTGCATGCTTCAAAAAGAGATACATTGTCAAGTGCAATGTTCTTTAAAAACTCTTCTAATAGTTTTTGTTCCATGCTCTTCTGATCAATTTGCATCATGTCATTGATTGTGTCTTTGTTTGGTTCTTTCATTTGTTGAATTAAATCTGCTACTTGATTAAGAATACTTGTCTCCTCATTTATAGTATCATCCATTATAATCTCCTGTAATACTTCTTTGACATCTTCCAATACAATGTTTTCTTTCTTCTTCTGAAATGATTTATTTTGGATAGCCTTAAGTCTCACCAATTTTTCATACTCTTTCATTTCATCAGGGTCCATAGTAGATAGATCTACTTGAGGTAATACGATTGGTTGACTCATATCTACATGTTTTATGTTCTTTGATTTCTTCTTCTTGATCAACATACTTTTAACAGTACATAATTTTGTTGAAGGGGATGCCTTTAATTCATCAGATGTGGTTTCAATAGCATCAAATACACTTTCATCTTTCATTTATGCTTGCTTGACTTTTCGTTTAGTTTTTGGTGACTCTTCTTTATTTTCTTCTTGTTTCTCTTTGGTCTTCTCTTATGTCTCCTCTTCTTTCTTTTCTTCTATCTTTTCTTCTGTATGTTCTTCTATCTTTTCTTCTTCCTTCTGTTTTTCTTGTCTATCCTCTGTCTTGTCTTTTTCTTGATCCTTGGGAAGTTCACTTACTTTCTCTTGTTGTAGTGTGGGGTTCTCAGTATAAGATGCCTCAATGTTCTATTATGTGTGGGGCTTGGTGGCCTCGGGCTCCTTGGTTTCTCCTTTTTCTTTTTCAGTAGGCGGTTTGGTGCCTTTCTCTTCAGTATCAGTTGCAACATTAAACATTCCAATATCAACATCTAAATACTCGTTGACTTGTTCTAGAACTTCCTCTAATAGTTTTCCATCAACAAAATCAACTGTATCCATTTGTTCAATCTCTATTTCCTTTTCTATCATTACATTTTCATCTTTGGAAATTTCGGTGGCAGGTTCCTCCTCTGTAATATCTTCAATCTATATTTCTTCTTTATCCAATTTAAGATTAATAGGATTGTCCTTAACTTTCTCTTTGGTATCTTTATCTTTTCCTGTCTCATCTTCCATGTATATAGAGAGATTTTTTCTCCATTGGTCATCGGTCTAAATTTGTACTTTCTCTAGCTCTCCAAGCATGATCCTTGAGGATCTTCCTTTAATA
Source organism: Thuja plicata (assembly GCA_018584345.1). Lineage (NCBI taxonomy): Eukaryota > Viridiplantae > Streptophyta > Pinopsida > Cupressales > Cupressaceae > Thuja > Thuja plicata. The sequence continues at coordinate 1,923,077 of MU226477.1, forward strand.
AGAAAATAGTTAGAGTAGGTCTTCATTTTCTCATCTATCATAGTTACAATCATTGTGGGTTGAGCAATATTTAGGGATCTTTCTCTCATTTGCTTCTTAATGTCCAATGCATACTTCCATTTAGCATCAATTTTGCTATATAATTTAGTAGGTATATGGTTAAAAACCTCAATTAGTATAAGTTTAAACTTATACAAAGTAAAATCAACTGCCTCTTCTATCTTGGTTTTACCTTCTTCATTCTGGTTATCATACTTCATGTATCTAATTCCTGAAATTCCTCCTTTTATCTTAAGTAACTCAAGTGCCTCATCTAGAGTCATTTGCAATAGGCCTTTTCTTACATTCCTATGTTTGCTTAGATCTTCAGTATCTGTCTCATTGTCTTCTTTCAAGTTCAATTTTCTCCTTATCTCAATTGTGGCTTTCTTACTTCTCACATATGTTTTACCTTTTGGTTCTACTTCTGGTTTCCTTTTTGCTCTTGGTGTAGTTGTGGAGTGGGAATTATTCCCTTTCATTTTATGGATCTAGGTAGAGGATACCCCTAGTTGAGCTTGTAAATCCTATAGTTAAATCTTTTGGCTACCATTTCCTATGTATATAAATAATGATGCTCTCAATTGAGTAGGTTTTTGATATGTCTAATGTGCTTAAATATTTAGATCACCCTCTCCCACTTGAAACCAAAAAGGGAACATATCATCCAAGATGATCTTTAGGATTTTGTATTTTGAATTTCTTTCTTGTGTGTTTTAGATATTTGATCAAAATCCAAAGAGATATAAAAACTTAAAATCCCAAGAAAATATTAAAAAATTAAAAAGAAAAAAAAAATGTAAAAAAACAAAAAAAACCAATCACGCATGTCACCTCAAGATCCCAAATATCATGTAATTTCAACCAAAATACCAAAGTAACCTACCCTGTTACCTTCAACCTGATTACAAATCCCCTTCATCATCATCTCATTCCCAGTTGATTGATACTTTGGATCAACAAATTGGAAATATCCAAAGAGAAATAAAAAACATACAAACTAAAAACCAAACAAGAAAGGTACCAATGAGCACTTTGGTGCAACAAATCCAGGACCTCAATAGAGAGGTGGAAAAAATACAAAATCAGTCCCAAAACCAAAGAACAAGAAATAAACCAATGAGCACTTTAGTACAACAAATCTTGCAACTTAGAAGATAACTAGATGAAATACAAGCCAAACAAAAACCATGAAAAAAACCAATGATCACTCTTGAGCAACAAATTATGACATATAGAATGCACAAAAATAACTAGACAAAGGAGAGCAAGAAATATCCAAAAATAAAAAGTGAAGCATCGAGGAAAATCACATGATTTCTTCACCAAAACAAAATTCTCCCCCCAAAACATTTGGAAATCAAAATATCCTTCAGATAGAAATACACCTTTGTGACAATCTAATTAATTAGCTTTGAGAGAGCTCGTTGTGAATAATCTTATCGCACTACCTGGATCTAGAGAGTATAATCCTAAGGTTAAACTCCCATGGTGGAACCACAATAGTTATAATAGGTATCATATGCACAAAGGATATAAAACTTCACTATGCAAAAACTTGAGACATCTCATTTGAGACCTCATTGAAAATTTTGACATTATTGTTAAGGAAGAAACTAATGGTTATCCTAAGGGGGAACTAGAATTCTTCCCAAGTATGTTTATAATCATATGCCCATGTCTAGAATGGCCCACATGTAGCCTCCAACTCTCCTACCATTCCATCATCTCCTAAAACTTCACAACTACATGCACCATCTCCCTCAAACAACCAATCCAATTATTGCACCTTTCAAGTCGACCCTCAATCGCCATCTACAATAAAAATCTAAGATAATCCAAATATCAATACAAGTACCTCCTACGATTCAAATTTCCTACATTATATATCATCATATCCTCCAATTCTAATCATACCTACTCCCAAGGGTCCCATTCAAATGCATCCTCACCATGCCAAAACATAGAATCCCTCCAAGAATCCCCCATGCATGTCCAAAATCCTAACCCATCCTTAGAAGTGGCTTCATGTCAAGAGGATAATCCAAAGTATGAAGAAGCAAACCCAAACTTAAATCAAGATCAAGATCCCAAAACTCTTCAATTACATCCAAGTTTTGACCAAAGTCCCATATCTCTAGAATCCCATGTGATACCCTTGTACCTTTCCATTTCTTCCAAGATCACCCTCATCCATGTCATGATTAACTTATCCTCTCAAATATTATTTGTAATCCATTTCCTATGAAATATCATGATACCCCTTCCATCATTTCCAACAATCCTATCCAAAATCTAAAGCATAGCACCCTCTCCCCTCAATCCAATGTTCTTCTATCATGTCAATATCAAATTATTTCTTCATCTCATCGTCATAACCCTCCTAATCTTCCTCACGATACTAATCCTTATCAAGATCCCATTGTTCTTATCCAAGCTAATAATGAGCCCCTTACTTATCAAATTGGTTCATGTACTTTCATCCATTCTATCCTACTTGATGATAAAATCACTCCCTACATGCCATCTTCACCTTGTAATGGACTTGCATCTTGTTTCAAAACAAATAAGTATCTCATTGCTAAAAATATATTTTAAATCATGTATTATCAAGGAAAAGGGCCAGACATCCATGAACAAGGAATATTAGAGCCACTTGATATAAAAGAGAATCTTAATTATAATGGCATATGCTAAATATCTCACTCTTAAAATGTTGGTATCCCTCCTAATTACCACATTCCTCCATCTAAACCTAAACATACACCTTCCCCATCCTCCAAATCCATTTTTGGTCCCTATATCTCAAATTAGAGCCTTCAACCCTTCCATCAAACCTAGGTCCTTATACCCCTCCATCAACTATCCCTATCACTCCCAGCACTCAAAGAGATTACCCTACCATAAATCAAGATCCACAAAGGAACACATTCTTGAGAACACTTTCCAACATCCTATCTACATGAATTCAGCAAAAAATTTCCATGTTCATTCTTTTATCTATGACTACTTCTATGGCTATCAATTTTACCATACCCTTATATTCCCTCTTTCCTTTTGAGAGCGCATGCATGTTCTCTAAATTCATATGTCCTCTCAAGGGGGCATCATCCTAGTAACTCATCATCCTTCCTTGTAATTCCCATCAATAGGGCATCATGATTCTAGTTCTTATCCCTTTCCTACCCACTATGTTTTAATCTTCTTTGAAACGGTGCAGTAAATTGCATTGTCTCAAAATGTGCAAAATGTAGGCACCTAAAAATGTCCTCACTCAAAATAAATATTTTATTTATGTAATTATTTTACCATGATTCCTTTGTTTTTTTTATCAGTAAAAGGTTGAAGCCGAGAATTAATTAATAATATAAAGTTGATCCATTCATTGTGGGCACCGGTAGGAAAGAATGGACCTAAGAAAACCTTTGGTCCTACCCGAGACTTTGCAGTCCAGATCGAGGTAGTTCAAAATTCGCATGTTACCCCTGGACAAATGGGGATATTTGAAGTCATGAGCTCTCTTTTACATGTTCTTTTTATAAATATATTTTCTAATTTAATCTTAACTGTGATAAGTATAGGATTGAAGTGAATACTCACTTTACCAACTATGTGGTTGTTTGTTACATATATAAAAGATTTTAGGCTCAACTTTTTGTGAATTATCCCCGTCTTTCTGAAAATTTCTTGTTTAGAGATCCATCATAGTTTCGTAACAAAACCACCTTATTTCCATTACTTCTGGTTACCATTATTTGCTAGTTATTGATGTTAGATCCATTTCCGTGAAGATTCTAGTGCCCTGTTTGTGATCCGTACCTACATTTCTCATTTTCCTTTCAGCAAAGAGCATTGTTAGTATGACAAAGGAGATAATAATCATACTTGAATTCAATCTAATTTTCTGATTGATACAAATATATATTTTGAATGTATTCTAGATATAATCTAAAAAATGGAATGATTAGAATAATAATCAATTGTTAGATTTTGTATATTTGTCTACATGTCTATGTGTAAGTAGATTTATCTCTTGTTACTTTTAAATATTTTCTCTTTAATATATGTTTATAAGGGGAGATGTGTTTGTAATTCGTACATTCTCAATATGAATTTCCTTTGTAGGTTTCATAGTTATCAACATTACTACGAAAAAAGAAGTCCTTATGTACCATTGAATTGGAACGGTGGTGATGATGTATCTTTATTCTTACATCCATCAATTATCAAAGAGTCTGTGCAATAATCATATATTTTACTGTACCTGTGTGCCATTATGTATGTGTCTATGAATGTATGGCTATGTATTGGGATGGTTTTCACCCTTATCCTACATTTATTAATAAGAAGGATTTTGGATAGTTTTTTCATCCTTATCCTAACTCAGTTAATAAGACCAACTTTACTTGTTTATATATATATATATATATATATATATATATATATAAGTTCCTTTATTCACTTGCATATATGGATAGGAAAGGTTGAAACATCCTTGATTCCGATTGTATGAGTTAATCTTTTTGTAATATGAGAAGATTTAAACTCCTTTACCACCTGAAGTTGTCACTATGAATTCATTTGTTTCATTACCCAGAATGGACATAACCATATGTTAGTGCCCAAATCATCTAGCACAGATCATTAATCAAGAGATATAGCCCTGAAGGGTTTAATTTTGTAGTCATCATAGAGAAAGGGTTCTCTTAGGTGTTGACTTCAAGATAAAATACTCTCAGAACTATACCAAAACCAACTACTAGTTGAAAGGGAGCATCACTCAGTGCTTAAAGTTGTAGAATATCAAAGAGACATTGAAGTTTTTATAATCCAGCTCAGATGCCTAAATATGATACCAGTGCCTTCACATGTATTTGTAATACTTATCATACAAATATTCCTTTGGCAATATTGTCATTTGTTTGCAGTCTATTTTTTATTCTTATTGTGCGTCCGGAACATTCTGGAGAGAATCTTAGTTTAAACAGAAAGTGCTAAAATCATCTCTTCTTTTTTCCATCTATGTCTACATTACTATTTTTTAGAAAACAGATTATTAATCTGACCTATATTAGTTAAAAATATTTCCTTTTGGATCACGGGATTGCAAAAATTATTATGTATCTTGCCAGGGCTGAAGCTAATATAAAACTGTAGTTCAATTGTATTATAACATCATTCAGACAAAGAATATATGTCATTTATAACTTCCAAAAGGGAATACATGAAATAATATCAATTTACCTTTCTTTTTTTTCTTAACATGTGTCCAATCACAAGCTATTTATCAAGAATTTGAGACACTTGAATCCATAGGAGAATCCATATCTTTGAATGATTTTTTTAGTTTGGAGTTTTATGAGTTAGTATACGTCTCTGTTTCCCTCTCCCAACTTCCTACCTGATGACATGTAACTGATTAAATGTTTGAAGATGTTAAGTTGATCACCAAAATGTTGAATGATAATGCAAGACATTAAATCAATTAATCGATTGTATTGTCATTGATGTCAACTTGATATAATCTAATCGGTTATTATCAAAGTGTCAAAGACTTTAAAGAATCAGAGAGATAAAGATTATGTTTCTAGTAATGCATAAAAGACAAGCATTCACTATGTGACTTCAAACACCGATGGCCAGTGGAACCTGACGGACAGAGATCACCAAAAGTCAAGTCACAGTGATGCCCGAGCAAGAAAATTGACGAGCATTACCGAAGAGTAGAATCACAAGCATACCCGATGGTCAGAATCATAGTGTAACCCGATAGACAGACAAGCTCAAAGGTCAGACAACCCCGATGAAGAAGCCCAAGGAGAACTGGAGTGTTTACCGAAGCTTACAAAGAGTTAAAACACCAAAGTTAACTAAAGTTCAAAAACGAAAAAAATCTAGCTGGCAGAGCTAAATATAGACTTAACTGGTATTTATCATTGTTTTCATCTACAAGATAAAGCCAAAGATAAGTAAAGGATTTAAAGTTGTTTTTTCCAATTGGCAAGAAGATCTCTGCAAGATAAAACAAGAGTTTTGCTTTAAATCAGATTGGCTAAGATTGTGGATCACGCCAAGATCAAGAAAATCAAGAACCTAACAACGGTGATATCATGTCTATAAAGAGACAAATTAATTCATTACGAATTAAGGGGATTGAATGAAAAAGAGGATGCTGGAGAGAAATTGATGAAGAACAACTTCATACAGTCCTGATTAATCAAGCTGAGGAAAGAGATAAATATTTTTGCAGACACCGAGCAACATAGCATAACATCACCGAGTAGAACAAAAGTGGAGCAAAGGTATTAAAAAGATATATTGATCAGATTAGTTTTCTGAGCTTACAATAGATCTAAAAATATGCAAGTATAAGTTGTATATGTGAACAAATCATACTGTTTCAGTTTAACCATAGATTCAAAAATTCTCTTAACCGAGCAGTATTTAAAGATCCTTTCTATATTGAGATACATCCCAAGGAGTATCAAAAAGTTTGATCATGAAGATAACATGAGATGCCAAATACCATTTGACAAACCATAAGAGTTTGGACAAGGAAGGTAGCATAGAAATGCCTGATATCAAGTGAAAAACTAATCTTTTAAATCCTCTAACAAGGTCACACCTAACAATGTGTTTCGTAACCTTTAACAAGGTTGGCTCTTCACCGAGCTCACTTCAGAAGAGTGAAAAATTTGGGTTATCGGTCCCAAGTGTTTTTTTTCCCTTAATAGGGTTTCCATGTTAAAAATCCATGTGTCAATGTGTTTATGAGTCATTACTTTAGTTTTTTTCATTTCACATAGCTAATATGGATTGATCAGTATACTCTAAGTAATTTACTATTTTTTGATAAATTGAAAGACTGCTATTCGGTAAACATAAAGGATAAGGTTTAACAAAGCATTCCGAGCAGTAGTAATTTGATAAGTATATTTGAAGGCATTCATCTTATAGGACTGAAGATAACTAGAGGCTTAATATTGTGGTACTAAGTTTTTGGGTTGATTAATTGGAATATTTTTTAGGCCACTGATTCACCCCCCCTCTCAGCTATTACTAACAATTGGTATCAGAGCTTGTGTGCTTAGAAAGGGAGTTTAACAACTCAAGCAAAAGATCACAAGATGAACAGATGAGATGTGCCCAAGTTGAATAAAGACAACTTTTCATCATGGCAAAGTAGAATAAAACTCCACCTATCAGGTATTGGTAATGATGTACTCAACACCTTGATACTAAATATGTGTTGCCTACAGGACCTCACACTCTTGAGCAGTTAAGAGAAAATCATGAGCATAATTTCATGATGATAGAACTTGCCTCATCACTCTCTGATGCTGAGTTTGAAGATGTCAAAACCTGCACCTCTGCAAAGAAAATGTGGGTTAAGTTGAAGTTGGTACATGGAGGAGATGCTAATGTACTAAGAGCCAAGGCAGAAAGCCTAAGAGGGAGGTTTGATGACCTAAGAATGAAAGAAGGTGAAAATATCACTCAGTATAGCTGCAAAATCAAAGAGGTATTCAATGCTATCTGAGGAGTTGGATGTGTACTTGAAGAGGATACAGTGGTAAGTAAAATCTTAAGAACCTTACTGCCTGTATATGCTATTAGAGTTTCTACTATTCATGAAATGAGAGAAGTTGCAAATAATACAGTTACTCTAGATTGTTTGATTGGTAGACTGATTTCATTTGAGATGAATAACCTTGATAATAGTGTCTTATTATCTATAAAATGTGAATTCAAATCTTCTTTGAAAATAAGTAACTCAAGTCATAGACATGCTATTAGAAATGATAGTGAAAGTGATAATGAGGATCAAGGACTTGATGAGATTGAAATACTAATGGAAATAAGATTGCAGAGAGGCAAAGGTAGATACAAAGGTAAATTACCACTTGTATGTTTCAATTGTAAAGAGGTTGGACACTTTGCTGCAAGATGTCCAAATAGAAGAAAAGATGACAGAGGTAATGACATATCATATGAGAAGAAGTTTGATAGAGGTGATAACAGAGATTATTGAAGCAATCGACAATCTGACAAAAGAGATACCTAAGACTACAAGGACAAAGGGAAGAAAGCTTGTTACCTAGCTAAGAACAAAGTTGATGACACTGACACCAAATCAGATGAAGACATTGAGATGGTATTTGTAGCCATGAAGGATGATTCAGACGAAGAAGAAGAAAGGTATGTAGAAACTGCACTCATATATAGGGTTAGTAAGAATGATTTATGTATCATAGATAGTGGCTGCACTCACCATATGACCGGTGATAAACAAAATTTTGAGACTTTTGAATACTAGAATGGTGGTTCAGTAAGAATGGGAAATGATACACCTTGTCTAGTTGAAGGTAAATGAACTATAATGTTGAATAACCTAATCAAATGTGATAATGCTTATTGGGTAAAAGGAATGAATTATAATCTGTTAAGTGTTTCACAGCTAAATAATACAGGTCACCGAGTAGCAATTGAAAATAAGAAGGCAAAGATCTTCAATGAATCAGGACGATTGATCAAAACCGGTGAGTAGACAAAGGGTAACCTTTTCTATCTTGATGACACTAACACCACTTGTTTAATAGCTAGAAACAAAGACACATGGTTGTGGCAAAAAATATTGTGTCATGTGAGTTTTGAAAAGATGATAAAGATAAGCAACAAAAGGAATGTCAGAGGCTTACCAAACATGACTAAGCCCGAGCTTATCATGTGCAAGAATTGTCAAAAAGGTAAAGTCTAGTTTCAAGAGTAAAACCCATACATCTAATGTAATTCTAGAATTAGTCCATATAGATCTATGTGGACCAATGAGTACAAAGGGTTGCTATGGAGATAGGGATTTTATTCTCTTTTTTGATGATTATTCTAGAATGACGATAGTCATGTTCTTAAAAGATAAATCAGAAGCATTCAAGATGTTTAAATGGTATAAGGCTATGGTAGAAAAAAAAGAGGTGAAAATAAATTGAAATGCTTAAGGTCAGATAGAGGAGGGGAATTTACTTGAGATGAATTCATTGACTATTGCAATGAGCATGGAATTAAAAGATAGGTTTCTGCACCGAGAACACCACAACAATATGGAATTGCTGAAAGGAGAAACATATCAATTGTTGACTGTGCAAGAACATTGATGATTGAGAAGAGAATCGCTCAAAATTTCTGGAGGGAAGTTGTTAGTACTTTTGTCTACACATTAAATAGAGTACAACTAAAGGACACAAAGAAGACACCCTATGAACTTTGGTATGGTCATACACCCAATGTAAGTTTCTTCAGAATCTTTGGTAGTCAATGTTATATTTTGAAGGATGATAGAAATGGAAAACTTGAATCCAGAAGTGAAGAAGGTATATTTATAGGGTATTCAAACAAAATCAAGGCTTATAAATGTCTTAACAAGTCATCTAACAAGATCATTGAAAGCGCAAATGTGAAAATGGATGAATTTACAAAAAAGAATGATAAGGAAAGTAGAAGAGAACCAAAGGACTACAACAAGTTTGTTTATACAAAACCTAACACTCTACCCAAGCAACAATGTATCACTCTCAAGCAACAGAACATTGCACCTGAGCATCAGGATGCAATTACCGAAAATCAGAAAAATCCTCAAGATGATGTTCCGAGTGATGGAGATCAAAACGAAGGTCAAGAAGATGATCATAATGATGAACACAGAGATGAACCAAAACTTGCCAAATATGCCAGAAGACATCATCCACAAAATCAAATCATAGGAGACAAGAAGGCTGGAATGGGAACAAGAAGTGAGTCACTAAACACTAGATGTTTACTTTGTGATTTTGAGCCTAAATCTGTTAATACTGCGCTTGAGAATGAAGAATGGGTCAGTGCTATGAATGAAGAAATAGAACATATTGAGAAGAACAATACATGGAAACTAGTATCGAGACCAGATGACAAGAATGGCATCACTACCAAATGGATATTCAGAAACTGAATGAGAATGGAGAGGTCAGAAGAAACAAAGCAAGGTTAGTAAGTAAGGGATATGCATAAGAAGAAGGTATTAATTATGGAGAAACCTTTGCACCTGTTGCTATACTAGAAGGAGTTAGAATCTTACTTGCTTATGCTACATTCAAAGGATTCAAGGTATACTAGATGGATGTCAAAACTGCATTCTTAAATGGAATACTGGAAGAAGAGGTATACATTGAACAACCATAAGGGTTTGTTGATCCAGACAAGATAAACATGGTATGTAGACTACATAAAGCCTTGTATGGATTGAAACAAGAACCTATATCTTGGTATGAAAGACTTCACTCATACCTCATTAGCATAATTTTTTTAGAACAAGTGAAAACAACAATCTGTACTTAAAAGAAGATACCGATGGTAATATTCTGATTGCTGAAATTTTTGTTGATGATATCATTTTTGGGGGAAATGAATTGTTATTCAAATCCTTTGCTAATGAAATGAGCGAAGAATTTGAAATGTCTATGTTTGGGGAGATCAAATTATTTCTTGGTTTACAGATTCTCCAACAAGATGTAGGCATATATATCACTCAGTCCAAATACATCAAGGAAGTGCTGAAGATATTCAAGATTGAAGATTCCAAACTAGTTGGAACACCTATGACTACCGGGTGTAAGCTGACAAAAGAAGACAAATAAAATGAGGTAAATCAAACATTGTATAGATCAATGATTGGAAAACTAATGTATGTTGTTCATACCAGACTAGATATAACACATGCAGTTGGAATAGTTGCAAGATTCTCTGCTAATCCCAAAGAATCGCATATGACTATTGTCAAGAGAATTTTGAGATATCTAAAGAGCGCCGAGGACTATGGCTTATGGTATAAAAGAGAAGGAAAATTTGAGCTACAATTCTATACAAATGTTGATTGGGATGGAAACATTGATGACCAAAAGAACACTACTGGAGGAGCATTCTTCATGGGTGACAAGTCATGCAAGAAGCAAGGATGAATCTCTCAGTCTACTGCAGAAGTAGAGTATGTGGCTACTATTGCAAATTGCTCCAATATTGCATGGATCAAATAATTGCTGGAAGGTATGAATATGAAGATTCTTGAACCAGTAGTTATCTATTGTGATAATACCACTACAATTAACATTTCTAAGAATCCAGTCATGCATGCTAAGACTAAGCATATTGCCATCAAGTATCACTATCTGAGAGAACAAGTGCAAGAAAAGGAGGTGATACTGGAATATGTTCAATAAAAGGAACAATTAGCTGATATATTCACCAATCCATTATTAAAAGATACATTTGAGTACCTGAGACAGAGACTAGGGGTCCAACCCTTGTCTATCATTCAGTAAGATGACTAGGAAGTTGCATCGACCTACACATAATCAGAAGATCATTCATGTTGATGCAAACACCGAGATGAACAACAACAGATAGATGTGTACACAACAAGGTACAAATGTGCACTAAACACATGAGACATTGTATTTTTGATGGATAGGGAAATTCAAGAAATATATTATATAAAGGGATGGAAGATGATATAAAAGAAAATTGTTTGGCATTGTTGTCAAAGGGAGAGATTAATTATCTCATTATCAGGAAAAGATCATATTAGTATCCATGAAGAGAAGTTCCTAAGAATCAAAAGGAAGAGTTAATCAATATTCAAAGGGAGATAAATTGATTACATATGAAATATCCATCTAACGGAGAGAAGTAACAAAGGGAGAGAGTTCATACAAAGAGAGAGATTGCTATCAAAGGAAAAAGAGATTATCAAGAAGAGGAATAGTCAAGGCAAAGCACATATCAGAATAGAGACATTAGATGCTACGTCTATCTAATGAAGGGATTAAAGATTGAAAGAACCAATATGCAAGAAACAAATCTAAGCTATTTGAGCTTACCAAAAGCCACACATTTGTAATAGTTACAATAGGAAAGATTGTGAAACTGTTGTATTTTATATTGTATTAGTAATAATATAGTATTATAATGTAGTGTGTTTCCATCAATGCCAAAGGGAGAGATTGATGCCATGTAACTGATTGAATGCGTGAAGATGTTAAGTTGATCATCGAAATGCAGAAAGAAAATGCAATACATTAAATTGGTTAATGGATTGTAATTTCATTGATGTCAACTTGATATAATCTAATTGGTTATAATCAAAGTGTCAAAGACTTCATAGAATCAAAGAGATAAAGATTATGCTTTCAGTAATGCATAAAAGACAAGCATTCACTATGTGACTTCAAACACCAACGGCTAGTGGAACCCGATAGATAAAGATCACTGAAAGTCAAGTCACAGTGATGTTTGAGCAAGAAAATCGATGAGCATTATCGACGAGCAGAATCACAAGCATACCCAACAGCTAGAATCATAGTGTAACCCGACAGACAGACAAGCCCGAAGGTCAGACAACCCTGACAAATAGACAAGCCCAATGGAGAATCCCGAGGAGAACTGGAGTGTTAACCGAAGCTTACAAAGAGTTAAAACACTGAAGTTTAGAAACAACAAAATATCTAGCTGGCAGAGCTAAATATAGACTTAATTGGTAGTTATCATTATTTTCATTGACAAGATAAAGCCAGAGATACGTAAAGGATTTAAAGTTGTTTTGTCCAATTGGCAAGAAGATCTTTGCGAGATAAAAATAATAGTTTTTATTTAAATCAGATTGGCTAAGATTGCGGATCATGCCAAGATCAAGAAAATTAAGAACCTAACAATGGTGATATCATGTCTATAAAGAGATAGATTAATTTATTATGAATTAAGGGGATTGAATGAAAAAGAGGATGCTGGAGAGAAACTGATGAAGAACAACTTCATACAGTCACAATCAATCAAGTTGAGGAAAGAGCTAAATATTTCTGTGAACACTGAGCAATAGAGCATAGCATCACCGAGCAGAACAAAAGTGGAGCAAAGGTATTAAAAAGATATATTGATCATATTAGTTTTATGAGCTTACAATAGATCTAAAAATCTGCAAGTTTAAGATGTATATGTGAATAGATCATACTGTTTCAGTTTAACCATTGATTCTGAAAGTCTCTTAATCGAGTAGGATTTAAACATCCTTTCTATATCAAGATGCATCCCAAGGAGTATCGAAAAGTTTGATCATGAAGATAGCATGAGATGCCAGATACCATTTGACAAACCAGAAAAGTTTGGACAAGGAAGGTAGCATAGAAATGCCTAATATCAAGTGACAAACTAATCTTTTAAATCCTCTAACAAGGTCACACGTAATAGTGTGTTTTGTAACCTTTAACATGGTTGGCTCTTCATTGAGCTCACTTCAGAAGAGTGAAAAATTTGGGTTACAGGTCCCAAGTGGTTTTTCCCTTAACAAGGTTTCCATGTTAAAAATCCATGTGTCAATGTGTCTATGAGTCATTACTTTAGTGTTTTGCATTACACATAGCTAATCTGGATTGATCGGTATACTCTAAGTAATTTACTATTTTTTGGTAAATTGAAATACTGCTATTTGGTAAACATAAAGAATAAGGTTTAACAAAGCATTCTGAGCAGTAGTAATTTGATAAGTATATTTGAAGGCATTCATCTTATAGGAATGAAGATAACTGGAGGCTTAATATTGTGGTACTAAGTTTTTGGGTTGATTAATTGGAATATTTTGAGGCCACTGATTCACCCCCCTCTCTCAGTTATTACTAACACTACCTATTCATCCTTATTGAAATTTTTATACCAGTTATAATCTAAGGATCTTCTTACATGCATAAAGTGAAATATGAAATCTATATTCCTTCTTATTGTGGGTGTCCAATCTAAAAAGGAGTCTCGATGTTTTTTGATAAGAATAGGGTATGACAGAAGTGGTCTTCCATCAATTAAGGGGGAATCATGAAAGTGGGATTTAGAGATGGTTTGGTCCCCTCTAGTATTGACAGTTACTTTATCAATATCCCCCAGGTACTTGCTTTAAAGATACGTCTGTATAACCAGCCAATTGCTTATTTGTTTGGGTCCACTTGAATGGTGGATGTTATGAACATAGCAGGGATATCTGAATTAAATCTATATTTAATTGTATTGATGATAAATTCTTTCCCCCAGATTCTATATATCGCTCTTACAATCAGGAAGTGAGAGGATGACATTGTTTTCTTCAACCTTTTTCCATGGATGATTTTGTCGAAAGCAATCTAATTCTTGGGTCCTTTCAGGTTAATAGGTGTCATCATTTTGTTGTGAAGAGAGCTGACTGAGAAGGGGATATAAGTATCTTCCCACACCAGGGTTGGGAGATAGTGATTAAGAAGATACCAACAAGGAGTTATATATACAACTTCAATGACCATATGTATTCTTTACAATTATGATTTTTTCTGAATAGGAAAGGAGGCATCGTCAAGTCCTAGTTTGATATTTGTTTACCATCCCCTGTTTATTAGGGATAAGGAATCATTAATAATTTTGAGTGACCCCAATTTTTCTCTCTAGTGAGTGTTTTTGTCTCAATATCCAACTATATACACACACACACACATATATCTATATATATGTATATACACACACACACATATATATACATACATATATATATTATATATATACATACATATATATATATTTATATATATATATATATATATGTATATATATATATATTTTGATCGGTAATAGTTTTTCATTTTCATTAATATGTAAAGAGGTTACATCATTGCCAAAATTGGCTCTCAGGTACAATTATGCAAAAAAACTTCCTTGCATTCTGCTATCTGCTTTTAAGGTTGGTTATGTATTAACATACATCATAGAAAAAAACCAATTCTCTATTAACAGTAAAAACAAAAAGAAACTAAAGTTAGCTAGCTAAACCACTTGGTAGCCTCCTCTTTGGGAAGTTACCAAAGGCACCACTTTTCTCCACCAGGGCCCCGATGCAGATCCTACCCTCAGCTATTCTGCTCGTGCATGCAGCCTCCTCCTCTCTAGCCTACCAAGCTACATTGGTCTTTCCACCCTTTCTGGTGACTGGCAGTTGGCATCGAATTCGTGGCCTTCCATCCTCTCCCAAAGCCGTGGTAGACTTGATGGGTGTCTGCTTCTTTTTACGCTTCCCTGCGAGATCAACTTCACCATTCTCCTTCTCCTCCTTCCTCCTCTCCAAGGCAGCCTTCAGGTCCTTCCACCCACTCAAAGCTTGTTCTAGGTGGACATCCTTAGGGCTGGCAGTCGACCATAGCATAAGTGGTTGTAGGCCTCGGCTACCACTTCCCACCATATGAAAAGGCACATCGCAAAAGTGCAGACCCAGCCCCACCTCTGCCCCTTGGATGATTTCCTCCACTCCTTCTACCCATTTGATCACCATGCATTGTCTGACCACCCATCTCACTTCCTCTTTTGACTCCTCAACCAAGAGTCTAAGAGCTACAAACAAGGACGAGATGTCCAAGTTTTTTCTTGGTCTCCACTAATTTTGCAAATAATGCTCCCCGAAGATTTCCCTAATTGCTGCCCAGAAGTCATCGCCATCCTCCATGAAAACATGGTTCAACCAATTCATTGTGATGTGGCCTTCAAAGGTTGGGATTTGGCCAGTGGTAGAGATAGAGAAATTAGCCTCCATTCTACGCTAATGTTTTCTCTTCCATTTTTCACAATGCTACCTTGCTTTCATCGCGGGTAGCTTTAATCTTGCTGCCGAAGTCTTTGAAAACTAATGGAAACTAATGATACTACCATCATGCTATCATCCCTCCCATAATTTCTCATTAATCCCATTGTACTATCTTGAACTTCACTTAATGAGAAATCTCGGCTTGCGAGATCCTAAAAAAACTCATGTTCACACACATCCTCTTGGCGCCATTCCTTTCTTTGTATTGTGTAGGGCTGCCTCGTGGTTTTGGTGGCATGGCACTTCCATTCTCAGTTTTTTGTATACTCATCAGCCCTTGACTATAGTTTCCTTAATAAATTTAGTGACTTCTATATTTCAATTCTAAAATCTTTGAATATTTCAAATTTATTTTCAAGTGAGCCATTGGCCCCAATGTTTGAAAGTTTATCCGCCAACTCATTTGCCAATCTCGGTACCTATGAGACTTTGAAGTCTTCAAATTATCCCACCATGTTCCTGATTCATCTGATATGCTTATTCGGATACCAGGTATCCATTTGACCTTTGGCAATCCCATTTATTACCAGGAGAGAATCTCCTTCCAGGTGAATTCTCCTAATATGTAGTCTTCTCGCCACTAGAATGGCCTCGACTGCTGCTAGACATCCATCCTCATTATTTGTTCCATTTCGCAACCTTTTGGCACCTAAAACCAAAATCTCTCCCTTCTCATCTCAAGTAATATATCCTATTTTGGATATTCCAGGGTTGCTACGAGAGGCACTGTCAAAATTTATTTTGACCCATCCAGGGGATGGGGGTTGCCATTTCCTCCTTTGTACTTCCTCTACGCGGGTAAGAGGTTGTACCCTCCCAATCCCATTAATAGGTCTATATTTCACCAATGGTCATTGGCGTTGCACTAGCATGTCAGCCCTAGTGAAAGGGGTCTTACTAGCATTGGTTTGTGCTGCCACGTTGGACACCAACTCTGATACAACTATTTCAAATTGTGTTAGAAACCTGTCTACTTCTTTAGCTTTTCCTGAGAAGATTCTCTTATTCTGCTCATTCCAGATCAACCAAATTGTGCTAGATGGGAGGACATGCATATCGCTGCCAATAAAGATAGTCCTTTTGGGTTTAGCTATGAGGTTAGCAACTCACTAATTTTACATGGTAGGGGGCTTGCCAGTTCAGTTTTCCTAGTCCAAATCTCCACACTTGTGAGAATTCACAGTTTAGGAATAGGTGATCCACCATCTCTTCTGATTTGTTACACAACACACATCTAAAGGGGCTTACAAATCTCAGCCGCATAAGTCAGTCCCCAATGAGGGCTCTCCCATTCCCAACCATCCAAGTAAATGCAGCTGCTTTAGGCAAATAGTCTTTCCTCCAACAGACTTTTTCTTCCCACTCCACCTTTCGACCTTCATTTTCTAGCAGGGCATGGTAAATTTTTACCGAGTAATAGCCTCTTTTTGCTCCTACCCAAACTACTTCATCTTAATCCTCAGATTCTATGACTATTTGACTGCTCAAAATTTTCTTTAGAGTCTCCTGATGTTCTGTTGAGAGTCCCAAATCCGCTGTCTCCTTCCATTTGAGTTCCTGGCCCAGAACAAAGGAGGTTAGATTTAAAAAAATATCTTACCTTAGTTCCCCATTCTCTTTATGTTGCCAAGATGACCTGGAGTGGTATCCCATGGGCTAGAACTGGTTGCCCATCCCAGGAATCCTGCCAAAAGGAGGTTTTCCCACCATCCCCAATTTCCCATGATAGATGATCTGTTATTAATGGTCTACAACTTATCAAAAAGTTCCACAAGGCCGATCCTCTGGGTGGGTTGTTGATCATGAGGATTCTCTCCTAGTTTGCAAAGTCTAGGTATTTGGCTTGCATTACTTTCACCCAATGTTGCTCCATTTTGCTATACATTTGCCATACCAGTTTAGCTCCCATCGCCTCATTAGTCAAATTTCAGTTTCTAATTCCAACCCCGTCACCACCTTTTTTTGACAAACTCTATCCAAAGCCATTAAGGGAATTTTGTCTTGGTCATGTGCGCCATTCCAGAGGAATTTGCACATTTTTTGTTGTATACATTTAATCATTTTAGCTGGGATTTTGAAGCATGTCATTGGATAGATAGGCATTGCCGAGATTACTATTTTTAATAGCAATATGCACCATGCCAAAGTAAGCCACTTACTCTTCCATCCATCCATCTTGGCTTGACATCTATCGACCAATTCTACCCATAACTTTTCTTTATCTAGACCAGCAAAGAGGGGAGTCCCCTGGAATTTCCTGGGAGTTGGCCAATTCAAACTCCAAGAGCTCTAGCAATATCCCTCTGCGATCCAGGCTTTGTTCAAAGAAGAAAACTCTAGATTTCTACTAGTTGACATTTTTCTGTGATGCCGCACTGTAGGTGTCTTGGAATTTTTTCATCACCATGGTTTCCTGCATTAAGGCCACCCTGAAGAGACATGTGTCATTCGTGAACTGGGAGTGTGATGTAGCTTCCATTCCATGCACAATCTCGATGCCTTTCCACATGCCTTGGGATTTTTCCTTGAGATAGCCCTCCCAAGCACTTCAGCCAGAATAATGAATAGGAACGACGAGATGGGGTCGCCTTGGTAGATTTCCCGTGTCATTTCAAAGAAACCTTGGGGGCTTCCATTGATTAAAATCAAAGCTTGATAGGAGCTAATCATTCCTTTTATCCATTGAACCCATTTTTCATCAAAACCAAATTTCCTTAGTATCTCATTTAGGAATCATCTGTCCACTCTTTCATACACCTTTTTGAAGTCTAGTTTCAAAAGCATGTACCACTGTTTACTTGTTCTGGCCAAATGGATTGCTTCATGAGCTATTATAATTCCATCTACTATGTTCCTATTAGGAGTGAAGCTGCTCTGTTCCTAAGAGATCAGGTGCTCCAGTACTGTCTTGAAGCGATTTGCTGCAACCTTAGTGATGATTTTATAAATCGTGTTACAGAGTGAAATGGGTTAAAACTCCTCAAATGTATTGGGTTTCTCTTTCTTGGAAATTAAGGCCACCATCATATTTTTGAAGTCCTTTAAAATGAAACCTTTGGATTTGGACTCTTCCACAACTTCCAGCAGCTTTGAGCCTAAAGTCTCCCAGAAGTTTTGGTAGAAAAAGGCTTGGAATCCATCGAGCCACAATGCCTTATCTCCACCCATACCAAAAACTCGCTGCCTTTAGTTCTGATAATATCACTGAGGTAGTTAGTTTCTGATTATCCTCCTGATTTACCATCCGCGGGATAAGTAGAAGGAGTTCTCTTTGGGCTCTGTCATCATTAGCCCCTTCCTCACCCCAGAGGTTGGAGAAAATCTCAACTGCCTCCCAAGTTATATCCACACTCTCCTCCATAAGATTTCCATTTTACATCTTGATAGCCAGGATTCTATTCACACTTCTTTTGATCTTTACTGAGCTGTGGAAAAACTTTGTGTTTCTGTCTCCCGCTTTGAGCCAACTCTCCGGTGATTTCTGTCTCCAATACACTTCCTCTCTTTGTAAAATTTCACTGTATCTACACAATAGGTCTTTTTTTGTTAGGAAATATACTTCGTCCATACCTTCATCTTGGAATTTTCAATTTAAGACTTCCAGCTGCCCTTCCAATCTAAGTTTTTTAGCAGAGATATCACCAAAATGTGTTCTATTCCATGTTTTTAGTTTTTGCTTAATAAAACCCAATTTCTTATAGAATTGGAAGGCCAAGTTTCCATCTTCTTTTGGGGCCGAAGACCATCATTGAGTGACCATTTCCTTGAATCCCAGTTCTCGTAGCCACATTTTTCCATTTTAAAAGGGCACTAGGGAGGTATCCCATCCTTGTGAAACATTAGTGCTATCAGGAAATGGTCCGATCTTGATAGACCGAAGATTTGAGCCTCAAAAACAAAGGGGAGTGCATTGCAGCTCCCTACCAAGAAAAATCTATCCATCTTCTCCGCAATGTTAGAGAAACCCAATCTCCTATTGGTCCAAGTGTAGTTTCCTCCTCCCGCTGTCACCTCCCACAACCCATTGTTCACTACAAAATTTTGAAAAGATGTTTGAACCTTGCTCAGCCTGCCCCTGCCACCCCGTCTATCCTAGTGAATAAGGGTTGCATTAAATTCCCCTGAAATGATTGCCACTTACTGTCCTAGACCAACCAGGGCCAAAGCAATTTCTTCCCAGACCCGTCTTTTATCCTCTATTTTGATAGGTCCATAGACATTGAATAAAATTTTTGAAACATTAATAGTGAAAGAACTCACCTTGGCCAATTACCATAATCTTTCCTTAGTGATTGATTCCACCTTAACTAGTCAAGGGTTCCATATTATCCCTAGGCCACTTGCAGCACCGACTGCATCAACAAAAAAACCAGACCATTTCTGTCTTACTCCGAACACCTTCGCTACGTTTTCACCATCTAGCTTATTCTCTTGAATACAAACTATATCAGGCTTTGCTTGATCAAGACCTCTCTTTATCAATCATCTCTTGTCACAGGAATTTCAGCCCCTGACATTCCATGTTAGGAGCTTCATGGCTTCCCAGAAGGGAATAAGTCCCTTCCGGATCGAAGCTTAGTTTGCCCCTTTGTGTTACCCGCATCTTCTAGTAACTGCTGAGTCGATTTTCTCCCTCTTGTTTTTTGGCTTCCTAGATTGGATTTTGTCATTTGTGAATTCTTTTGATTGATTTATCAATGCTCCTTTATGCCAACTTCCTCATTGAGTCCTAGAGGATCTTCTTCTTGATCTTCGATGAGCATGGTCTCCAGATCTGTCGTCGAGCTTTCTGACCACTGTTTTTCCAGGACATGTGTATGTCCTTAAATTCACCACTAAGCCCTTCTTGGTTGTCAATATATTCCTCAGCCACACCCACTCCTTCCTTCTCCATCATTGGTTCTCGACCTAGGTTTGAAATTATCATCATCCCAGCCAGGGCGACCTCACTTATTATGTTGGGTTTCCTGAGTTCTATTAGGGTTATCTCTGCTTCCTTCCAAAAAGGTACTCTATCGACACTAGTCTCCCCCTGAGGTACTTTTGCATTCCCTTTTGTCTCATGGGCCTTTGTAGTGGTCACTTGGGTATGTTCATCTTGTTGATTTTTCGTTAGAGGCATCAAATGGTTTTCAGGGTTCGAGACTAGACGGGCTAAGATATTCTCTAGGCTATTAACCTCTTTGCCCTTCCCTTTTTGCCTTACTAAGAATTATTCTACCTTATGCCCCCATTCCTTGCATTCTTTACATTTTTCCAAAGTTTCTTTGACCTCTATTTCCTGCCACCAGTATCCTTCAGCTGTGCGGACTTCCACTGTATTTGGCAAGAATGGGTACAGTTTCCATAGTATGCAAATCCTAGCATACATGCAGAAGTCCTTTTTATCCATCGCTTCATCCTCTTTGATAAAATTTTCCAGTCTGTCTCCAACCATTTTAAAGAAATCTGCATGCCAGTATTCGTGCGGAAGATTATAGAGTTGAATCCAAATCGAGACTTCCTCGATAGTAGCTTTCTTAGGGTTGCAATTTGGAATCCAACCCTTTATATAGAAGCCGATCCCTCCCATCACAAAAGGTCCGTTGAACATGATTCTAGATTTTTCCATCTTTGTATCTGCTATGATCAAGAATAAACCGTTCGGTAGGGTTTTTACTTCGAAAAGGGGACCCCATTCCTCGTTCACCCAATTCCCGATCTTAGTATAGGCTGGCTAGCCTCCTCCCCACTTCATGAAGAAAGCATGTGCCCTCAACATTTGCACCGATTTCTTCCAAACTTCTGAGTCCACACGAACACTGGTTGTCTGATTGTCTATGGTTCTCGATTTTTCCTTGGTAAGAGGCATATTTTGAGGGCCTGTGTCTACCTTTGGAAGCCACATTTGATCCATTGGTTGACGCAACCCTTCCTTGCAGCCAGAGAAGATTATCGCTGAGCCCCATTTGTTCTGCTATGGGCCCTACTGATCCCACTCAACGCCTATTATATCTGTTGATCTCTTGCCAGACATCGACCGCTTGGCCGATGGGAACCACGGGCGTCTTGGGCCACGCCTATCAAAACCCTCTCTTTGCCATCCCTCATGCCTGGTTTGAAACCCTAAATTGTCTCTCCTCCGTCGCTCCGCCATCTCTCTTAAAATTGTTGAGCCTTGGTTGTAAGCTCTATGTATTCTACATATATATCTATATATATATCTTAGCAATATTTCCTTCTACTTTCTTCATAAATCTCTATATAAATATATATCTATACATATACATATACATATACATATACATATACATATACATATACATATACATATACATACATACATACATACATACATATACATACATACATACATACATACATATATATATATATATATACATAAATCTCTATATAAATATATAGAGATACATATACATATACATATACATATACATATACATATACATATACATATACATATACATATACATATATACATACATACATACATACATACATATTATCTTATATATATATATACCTATTAATATTGGGTTTACATCCGTGGACATTTTGAATATTTCTGAAAGTTATGAACATAAAGATACTTAGAATTGATTATAATGCCTCTAGAACTTCTTGAAAATAATAATAGTATAGAGTGGGAAGAATTGTCGCATCGTAATCCTTCTTAAGACTAGTTTCATGCTATTTACACTTCTTTTAAACCCCTGTGTTTCTTTAGCTTATAAAATTGTAAATAAATTAGACCCTTATTATATAACAGAGGGGGAACTAACTACAAAACTCAAATGCTAAGAATAAAACCAAAACATCAGATTAGGACTGATACCCATAATAAATAGGAGCCTTAAAATGCTATAAGTGTAGTATTTCCATTGTATTTATGAAATAATTTATACATAGTCTTGTATGATGTAAGAAGAGCATATGCTTAGGAACCCCATACTATATAAAATATGGGAATGCTATTATAACTGATATAGCTTAAATTTCATCGATAATCAAGTATTCCATAAAATTTATAACAAAAATGTGGATTCAAATCAGGGTTGTCACCCACATCCTCCATCACTTATGCTTGATGATGATGAGTTCGTCATTGGATTCTATGTACGTCCTAGCTTCTTCATCTTTAGCCTTAGCCACTTTGCCTTTAGTATCCTGTTTCAAACCCTTTTGCCTACTATTATTGTGCGTGTGAAATTGTGTACCTATTCTTGCAGCTGCAAACACACACTTCAATGAACCATTACGAGGTTAGCATATTAGAAAATGACAAAAGCATAATATTGAAATGCCCAAGGCTAACCGACATCGGCTCATTGCCTTCTAATAGGCAGGAGTTTGAATCTTTCTCTTAGGTCATTGTAAGAAACAGTGACTACACCTGTTCTAAACGAAAGATTTGAAATAGCTAAAATGATATGATTCTAAATGATATGCAAATGTTTTTGTTCTTTTCAAAGCCCAAATTAAAAATGCTCTAGATTATGAAGTTTGCATGCAACTAAAAACAATTAACAAATCGAAGTAATTGAAACTAAGAATGTAAGATGCTTGAATGCCAAAAACAGTATAATAACGATAACTAAAACTGGGATCCTTTGTGAAGGAAATGAAGCTCTCTTTTATAGAAAATATCTCCCAAAATCGATGGTTGAGATTGAAGGAAATAAGTGGCTCAGATTTGATTTGAGGAAGCACAATCCATGTGCAAGCAATTTTATTGGTCGAAAAATTCAGTCTTTTTGAAAGCTTCCAAATTGATAAATAGATAAGATTAAATTAACTGAATAAAATAGACTTGTTTCCAAAATGAGAAAAGATAATAATAAATCAACTGAATAAAACAAATTTATTTCCAAAAATTAGTTGATGACATCATATGCATTTTTAAAGATTTAATTGATTTAAATGCATATTTTAATTCAAAAAAATAGTTGATGACATCATATGCATTTATAAAGATTTAATTAATTTTAAATACATATTTTGTTTTTATTAATTAATTTAATTCCTTTTTGAATTTTATTGACAATTTAGTAATTTTATTTAATTAATATATTAGAATATCAATTAAATAATTAACATAAGGTTTATTTTCCAATGTATTGTATTTTAGGAATTAATTAATTAATCAAGTGTGATGATTGATTAGGACCTAGGGTTCAAGTCAGATTAGCTTGTATTGGATGAATTGCCTGTTTGGTTTAGGACTTAGAATTATCAAGATTAGGGTTTCTTGATAAATAATTGAGATTGGGGATCTAGGGTTTAGATGGCCATTTTTAGGTCATTACATTTGCCCCTCTTTAAATTGATGTGAGATCAGTGCATTGATTCAAGGACCTGTTAGCAAGAAGACCCAGAACAGTTTGATTTGAAGTGATAAAACCATTCTTTTGAAGAAGAAGATCGACTTCGAGCTTGATTGGACAAAGATAGATCGAAAGATATAAACAAAATACTCAGTTTGATTTGAAGCGATGAAACTGAACATCTATGAGGAACTCTTAAACCTTTTGATTGGTTTGAATGAATAACCAGTTTGATTTGAAGCGATGAAACTGATTATTGTTAATAGATTTGATTAGCGAGAAAATTGACTTGATTAGAAGCGATGAAGAGAATTTGATCAATGTATCTAGTTTCAATAATGAACAGCTCGTATAAGACCGATCTTGTCTGGTTTCGAGTGTATTCACCACTGTATAAGACCATTGATTAGGCTGCCTTGTATTTAAGATGATCTCAACTTGATTTGATGTGATGAAGCTAAGATGCCCCAAGCGATGCAATTTTGATTGAGGATGTGATCACTGGAATGTTGATATCCTGATCCTGCTGCCTCGGGAGTGAAATCAAAATATGGCTAGGTGCCCCAGTGATGAGAAGCAATTTGATTGATAACATGATGCAAGAAGAAGCTAATCTAATTAGGAATAGGTCCCACATGGTTAGGAAAAAAGATGTACTTGATGAGAGGTCTTGTTTGACTGAGATTGACCAAAAGTAAGATACATGGATTGATTAGAAGAAAAGCATGAGAGATTTCCATTGGTTGTGCAAGTAGTCAGCTGTAGATTTTGATTTCGATCCTAAAAATAGAATCAGGACAGTTGATTTAGCAAGGGGTGTCATGTTTCTACCTAACTGACAACTTGACAATGAGAAGCGTGATCAATAAGAACCTTAGATCCTTCACATTGGAGATGGATATCGATATTATACAGATTTCAACACTATGTAGATGCAGATGCAGATGCAAGACTAACATGAATGCAACCTAAGGCGTAGTCACTGAATCTTTAGCATTGAAAATTTTCATCATTAAGCATTTTTGGAACATCAGAGTCAATACAATCCTTACTGGTGCCACTGCGACCATAAGAATATGAATATGACTTTCATCGGATAAGATATGGGAAACTAACGTAAGCATCGAGGCACAAAAGCCGAGATGACCTGGACATTGTTTCTAGTTGATGTTGCAAGAGTACACTAGTATTGAGGCATTCATAGCCAAGATAACCATGAGTGTGATCTTGGTTAAACAAATAGAGCAATAACAACCAAGGAGATAGGTTCGACCTCACCTTGGAGTACAAATAAACAAGATCGAGGGATGTGAGGCTTTTCCACCTTAATGTGGGAGATCTTATCACATACACCCAGTTTATTTGACATTGCTGGATCATTGAGACCACACAACCAAGAAGTATACAAAGAAAAGATTAACAAAAAATCAATGAGAACAAGCAGCATACAAAGAGAAGTTCAGCATACGTCAGCCAAGTTTTCAGATGTGTATATGTATGAGGTGTTAAGAAACATCGTCATGCTTGTGAGTGCAATGTGTTTGATTGTTATCGATCTATTGTTTATGTTTGCGATATCCAATGTGTGTTGAGAAACATAGATGTATCCAAAGATAGTGTTAAGAAACACTGTTAATTGTGGTGTTGAGAAACACCTGCTTGCGTCAGTAGCGAGTTGTCCTTCAGAAATGACAAGATTAACGACTCTGGTGTAAACCAAATATGTGATCAAATTTGGGGACCCATGCGCCTAGTAGCAAATGAAAATGACTGACTTGACTCATACTGCAAGGATAAATCTGATTTGATTTCCCCCAGGTTATAACTCTAGATCGGTTTCAAGCCAGAAGGGTTCTCAGAAGAACCTGAGTGTCATGAAAGTGACTGAATGCTATGTACAAACTGAAGCAAAGGGTTGCCAAGACTGAGCATTGATAGATGGAGCATTGAGTACAAGAGGTGCCTATTTACCAGGTTTTCACCTACTTGGCAGAGATTCTATTTTTGCTACCATGGCGCCTGTTTTCTAGGTTTTTACCAAGGCACTTTTTCTTCTTTTTCAAATTTTTTGTATTTTTCCAATTTTTTTAAATTTTTTTAAATTTTTTTAAAGATTAGGGGTCTAGGGTTTTGATGAACATTTTTAGGTCATTACATTTTCCCCTCTTTGATAAGCAGATGACAAACTAGTAGTGATAGGCATGTTGGATGGAGGGATATAAGGACCCAATATAGATGGAAGGTTTGAAGGTTTTAGCCTTGGAATATAAGGACCAAGGATGGATTTGGAGGATAGTGAAGGATGATGCTTACGTTTGAATGGAGGAAGATAAGGTGTAGAAGGGATTTCAACATCTTTAGAGTGAGCGCATGACCAAGGCTCTTCTATTTTGAATTCACCTTTATATCAATAGGAGCATGAGTAGCTTTGATAGGAGCAATTTTTATAGGAGGAGATGAAGCTTGAGTGGATTCATTTTTCTGCAAGGGAGTTGGAGGAGCGATGTTTTCTTGAGGTGGATATGGAGGAGCATGACAAGGAGATGAAGGGATGCTCTGATCTTGAAAAGGATCTTTAGATGGTGTACACAGGGTACCTTTCTCTTGATTTTCAATAGGTTCATTAGAGATGGTGGAAATGATATCTTGATCTTGCTTTGGAGATGGATAAGATATAGGAGGTGTAAGAGTTTCTTCTGGGAAGAAATGGAAGGGGATGATGAAATCATCATGGGACTCTTGAGATATGTGAATTTGGTCAATTTTTGGATAAAGATGGATGGTGTCTTGATCTTGATCATTACTGATATTAGTTTCTTCACACTTTGGATTGCCCTCTTGACATGGAGCCACTTCTAAGGATGAGGTAGAATTTTTGATCTGCATAATGGATTCTTGAAATGCTGATGGACAATCATTTGGAATAGGCATGACAAGTGTTGAAGCACATGGATGCTTTGGGTCTATGATCTGATAAGCTTGAGAAAGACTTGCAGACATATGCTGATTAGCTTGGATCTCTTTTAGAGGTAGTCCTTGAGGGTAGACATAGTCGTCATTAGGTTCAGTTCTTGATAGAGATGGTGTGGCTGGTTTTGAAGATTTAGGAGATAGAGGAATGGTGGAAGAAGTAGATGTGATCTGTGAACCATTGCTAGACATGGATTCTTGATATTGATCATTCTTGAGATTAGTATCTTCACTAGATGATTCATTGGGATTTTCTACTTCGATTATGCCATCATTTATGAGATCTTGGGATTTATGTTTCAACTCCATGCAAGATGAAGTTTTATGTTCACTGTGTTGATGATATGCACAATAGTTACTTAAGAATCTCAATCCACATGATGTGGCTTGAGGAAATGTGATAATGTCATTCTCAAGAAGTTCTTTCAATGCAAATTCATAAGATTGCCCCAAAGGAGTGAAGTCTCTCATGCATTTAACCCAAGGTTTTTCTTTCATGATGTTACTAATCCCTTTGGAGGAAGACTTCGTGGTGTTTTCAACATCTTTTAGGGCTTCAAAGACACTCGCTTGATAATGATCAAATAGAAAAGGATAGATTGAGTTGGATGAGGATTTGTTGGATTATGTATTCTTTTCCCCTTTTAATTCTTGGATTTTAGATTGCATAGTTTGAAGTTGTTTTGATAAAGCTGCCATAAGAATCTCTTCTTGCGCGTTGTTAGGGCCATAAGGTTTAGCCCATTTGCTTTTAGACATTGTAAGATTGTCTTGATGCACTTGCATAGAAGATTGAAGAGAAGGTGTGATGAGTCAGTTGATTGACTGACAGGTGCTAAAGTGATATATAAAATGTTGATTAAGTCCAAGACCAAAGAGACCAAGAGATAAATGTCCAACTTAGAAGGAGATAGAAAAAGACTCTGATCTTGAGTCAAGGTTAACAAACCTGCTCTCACAACTTAGAACAAGGACGATGCAGACAAAGATGATAAGATTGAACAAAGGACTCAGTCAATTGGACAAGTGTAACAACATCAGATTTCAAGATAGCGATAGGTTGGACTAACAACAGATTGCCGTTGCATGTGAACTAGAAGAAGCATTATGACAACACAAATTTCAGAACATACTAAATGTAGTAGGATAGACTGATGAAAGACCAAGTTTTTGAAACAAATTTGACAGAGTTTCGATAGATCATTTGAAGTTTCAGGAAAGACAAGATAGGCAAATATCCAAAGTTTACAGTTTTCCAGATCGTTTAATTATTGTTGTTGTTGTTTCAGTAAACACTCACGCAAAACACATCATGGAGATTGTTTGTTGTATAACAATAATAATAGACACACCACAATCCTAGGTAAGCCAGGGCAATATCTATTGAATTCCCACTTGAACCGAAGTTCAGCCACGCCTACTCATAGCAGACAACTTAGAAGCTTGGAGGCACAGGCTCCTCCTTACAGTGCACTCACTTCTCAGGCACACCAAGCTTTGAATCCCAAGAGAATCACTTCCCAAAGGACTGTAGTCTATACTAAGAGCCATGAAAATGTGGGACGTATTAGTCGGTCTCTGACCTTTTGCGCCAATAGATAGAGGGTTTTTGGTCACTAAAACAAAGTTTGTAGTCAAGGCATCTGTTCAGGCAGGTATACATGTGACAGATTAGCTTCATTAAGGAGGACTCCCAGCCTATAGAAGTTATGTTCTGTAGGCTTTTACGCACCACAAGGGTACTGAGAGAGATCTTCTATTGGCATAGCAAAATCGACACCTGTTAACTGTGAGATTAATCACAATGACATTTTTTATATACCCGTTTGGAAGGGCTTGGCTTTAGCCTGTTACCGGTTGGGCAATCCACTCTCACTGGCTCTATTAAAGCACTCGGGAGGTAGCCACACTAAAAGAATTATATGAGTTTCTCTTACACCCAAGATTCACGAAGGCAAGGGGAGAGGATATGGTCATATAATTCTTAGGATTACAATCTAAAAGACACTTCAAACACATAAAAAAATGACAATAATATTTCTGGATTTTTTATCATCCCAAAATGGCGAGAGCATAGTTTCTTGACATCATTGCCATTCCTAAAAATACCAAATAGAAGTTCATTTTAGAAGTCTTACATGTGGGTTCCTATTTTAATAAAACAAAACAAAATGCAAGCACAATGTTTAGCGTGCTATCGATCAAGACAACATGCAAGATGATTCGTTAGTAGTATGTATTTTTAGTCTTCTTTTCAAACTTCCTGTAAACCACTGTTAGGCTGTAATCAACAAGATAAGTCCGAGAAAAACAAAGCCAAAGATTAGTCAGTGTTATAAAAATAAAAAAATAAAAAATCTGATTGTATATTCAGAAAGTAGACAAAAAATTATGCACTTTCAAAAAAAAATTGCACTAAAAATGTTACTGTATGAGCCCGTACAAGCGTTCAGAAGCTGCAAAACAGAGGATTAGATAGGTATAGTGATGAAAACCTACAATTTATGATAAATATGTGACTAAAATCTAGAAACTAAGGAAAAAACCTAGAAATATTTAGACATTTGTACCAAAAAAATAAATAAAATTGGACTCAATTTGGACCTAAAATGAGCAAGATATGATCGTTTAAAGTTAGACTGCAAATTCAAAAAGCTCAATGGTGAAGGCTAAAGATTTTTCAAACCCCGCTGGTGTCATCAACCTACGATCTTAAATTTGACGGTTTGGGGGCCGTCACAGAAGGCCCAGATTTTGACGGTCATATGGCCGTCAAATTTAACACAGTAAAAAAAATCTGATTTTTGATTTTTGATTTTTTTTTCTTAGATTTTTTTTTTCAATTTTTTTTGAAAATCTGCCTCAAGTTGCGTGTAGAAAAATCCAAAATCTACCTCAATTTCTATGCAACGGGTCGTACGGCCTGCTTGGGCAAAAAGAATTTGCTATAAATTTGACTTTTGCCGGATATGGGTGAGTTTATACTCGTTTTCAATCGAAATGACGTTTCGGACGCGATGGTGCAATAAGATTTGGCTCAAAAAGAGATTTGGGTAATCTTTGTCTCAAAATGACATTCGAGCCCCACGGTGGGAGCCAAAATTGTGCGTGTGAAATTGTGTACCTATTCCTACAGCTGCAAACACACACTTCAATGAACCATTACGAGGTTAGCATATTAGAAAATGACAAAAGCATAATAATAAAATGCCCAAGGCTAACTGACATCGGCTCATTGCCTTCTAGTAGGCAGGAGTTTCAATCTTGCTCTCAGGTCATTGCAAGAAATAGTGACTACACCTGTTCTAAACGAAGGATTTGAAATAGCTAAAATGATATGATTCTAAATGATATGCAAATGGTTTTGTTCTTTTCAAAGCCCAAATTAAAAATGCTCTAGATTATGAAGTTTGCATGCAACTAAAAACAATTAACAAATCTAAGTATTTGAAACTAAGAATGCAAGATACTTGAATGCTTGAATGCCAAAAATAGTATAATAACGATAGCTAAAACTAGGATCCTTTGTGAAGGAAATGAAGCTCTCTTTTATAGAAAATCTCTCCCAAAATTGATGGTTGAGATTGAAGGAAATAAGTGGCTCAGATTCGATTTGAGGAAGCACAATCCATGTGCAAGCAATTTGATTGGTCGAAATATTCAGTCTTTTTGGAAACTTCCAAATTGATAAATAGATAAGATTAAATTAACTGAATAAAACAGATTTGTTTCCAAAATGAGAAAAGATAATAATAAATCAACTGAATAAAATAAATTTATTTCCAAAAATCAGTTGATGACATCATGTGCATTTTTAAATATTTAATTGATTTAAATGCATATTTAATTCAAAAAAATAGTTGATGACATCATGCATTTTTAAAGATTTAATTGATTTTAAATGCATATTTTGTTTTTATTAATTAATTTAATTCCTTTTTGAATTTTATTGACAATTTAGTAATTTTATTTAATTAATATATTAGAATATCAATTAAATAATTAACATAAGGTTTATTTGCCAATGTATTGTATTTTAGGCATTAATTAATTAATCAAGTGTGATGATTGATTAGGACCTAGGGTTTAGGTCAGATTAGCTTGCATTTGATGAATTGCCTATTTGGTTTAGGACTTAGAATTATCAAGATTAGGGTTTCTTGATAAATAATTGAGATTGGCGGTCTAGGGTTTAGATGACCATTTTTAGGTCATTACATTTGCCCCTCTTTGAATTGATGTGAGATCAATGCATTGATTCAAAGACTTGTTAGCGAGAAGACCCATAACAGTTTGATTTGAAGTGATGAAACCATTCTTTTGAAGAAGAAGACCAACTCCGAGCTTGATTGGATGAAGATTGATCAAAAGATATAAACATAATGCTCAGTTTGATTTGAACCGATGAAACAGAACATCTGTGAGGAACTCTTAAACCTTTTGATTGGTTTGAATGAATAACCAGTTTGATTTGAAGTGATGAAACTGATTATCATTAAGAGATTTGATTAGCAAGAAAATTAACTTGATTGGAAGCGATGAAGCCAATTTTATCAATGTATTTGGGTTCAATAATGAACAGCTCGTATAAGACCGATCTTGTCTGGTTTCGAGTGTATTCACCACTATATAAGACCAGTGATTAGGTTTCCTTTTATTTAAGATGATCTCAACTTGATTTGATGTGATGAAGCTGAGATGCCCCAAGTGATGGGGTTTTGATTGAGGATGTGATCACTGGAATGTTGATGTCCTGATCCTGCCCCCTCGAGAGCGAAATCAAAATATGGCTAGGTGCTCCAGTGATGAAAAACAATTTGATTGATAACATGATGCAAGAAGAAGCTGATCCGATTAGAAATAGGTCCCACATGGTTAGGACAAAAGATGTACTTGATGAGAGGTCTTGTTTGACCAAGATTGACCAAAAGTAAGATACATGGATTGATTAGAAGAAAAGCATGAGAGATTTCCATTGGTTGTGCAAGTAGTCAGCTTCAAATTTTGATTTCGATCCTAAAAATAGAATTAGGATAGTTGATTTAGCAAGGGGTGTCATGTTTTTGCCTAACTGATAACTTGACAACGAGAAGAGTGATCGATAAGAACCTCAGATCCTTCACATTGGAGATAAATATCGATATTATATAGATTTCAACACTATGCAGATGCAGATGCAAGACTTGTTAGAGTAATTTAGTAATTACTCTTTTGTGCTTAAGTTATACTTAGGCAACTTTCTATTTTTTGAGAGTTTCCTTTTTAGGGCTTCGGTATCCTTTATAAGGAATCACCGCTTAGTTTTATTTA
>MU226477.1:1955682-1981609 GCA_018584345.1 Thuja plicata
GTTTTATTTACAGAGTTTTTACATCAGTTTGTAAATCATAGAAACATATTATCAATATATTATTTTCTTGAGCACACGATGTCTCTGGCTTTTTGGCCTCCATAGATCCTTCTATCTTCAGTCTTTTACTTCTGTTTATGTAATAGCTATGCATTCAGGTGTTCTTGGGAAGATTGCAGTTTAGCAATCCTAACATGGTATCAGAGCCACTCTACAGCTGGCTGTTCATTCTTTGTTGAAGCAGCGAGGGTTTGAAGCTTTCAGAGGCTTTTCCAGCTTTTGTTTATTGGTTCTGGGGGGTCTCTATTTTTGGAGGTATTTTGAGCCCAAACAGACACTGTCATTGCGTCCAGAAGGCGCAAAAACCCTAGAAACCATATAAGGTTTGTCCGATTTGGACACCGGGGCCTCTGGAGAATTTTTTCGGCCTCCTAAGGGCCGTACGGACGAGAAAAATAAAATAAAAATAAAAAAAATCATATTTTTAAATGATTTTTTAGTTTTTTTATCGCGTAGCGTTAAAATTTTTCAAAGGGTTGCCAGCGCGCCGCCGGCCAGCGCCCGACGGCCACCCACTGTAGCGCCGCTCTCTGCCTTTGCGGCCCCAGCCGCCAGTGCTCCGCCGCCCATGCGGCTGCCTCATCCACTCCTCTACGCTCACCCGGTGGCTCTCTGCAGGCGGCCCGCCCTCCGCGCCACCTCAGCGGTGCCCCCGCCGCCCGGCTCCGCTGCTCTGCTGGCCCCGACGGCCCCCGCCACCGGAACCCGCCACCCCGCCGCCGCTGCGGCCCGTTCCGCCGCCTTCTGCTCCGTCGACGGTCCTTTTCAACCCGCGGGCCCCTTTTACCTTAAGCGGCGGTCACATGGGTGACCAGGGGCTCCGCCCCAGCCCCCTGAGTGCGCATGCGCCCAGGGGCCGGACCTTTTTTGGCCCCAGGGGCTTATCTGTGGCCCTTTTTTGGCTTTTTGGGGGTACCTGGGCCTTTTTCGCTCTACAGGGTGCATACGGGGGTCTTTTTCTGACTTCCATATACCGTCAGAAAGCTCTTTCCGAGAAATTTCTGATGATAGAGGTTAGGGTTTTTGATTCCACTATTTTGATAGAATTTTTTACTGTTGAAGTTTGATGTCTCTTTTTGCCTTCCAGGAGTCATATCTGGCTCATCCGGACTCCTTTTTCGGCAAACGAGATATCATCGAAAAGCTGGTTCAGTGTACTATTCAGTGGCAGAGGTATTCTTCTAGATTCTGATCTAGGTTTTCACTCCTCCGCGTTTGACAGTTTATGCCCTCTGGTGGTTTGCTTGGTTCTACAAGTCCGGGGATCTCTTCTTCTGGTTTCATAGTTCACTCCTCTTTCTAACTTATGAGCTTGCATGCTCTTTTTGTTACATCATTGTTCTGTAAATGCACTAAGATAAAGTGCCTTCTTCTACATTCTTGGATCTTGTACACCTGGTTCAGTTTTAGTACTCGCACTCTGTTATAAAGTGCCATGGGGGGATTATGATGCATTTGCCACTTTAGGCGCATCCACTTTTGTCAAGTGAGCATACCTTCCAAGACATTAGCCCATGTAGTCTATGTCTGTGACACCGCCCTTTATCCTGTGTGTGTGCTTCTATTGCACTGTTGGTGTTCCTGGTTCTTCTTCTGCAGCTGTTTTTGGTACTGCATTTCAGTGTTCCTGTCACCTCTCCCAGTTCAGCATTATGGGGGGGTTCACCTGTTGGTTCTATTGCTTCCTGGTTCGATTGATCAGCTCTTCAGACAYTTGTCTTCTCTACCTGGTCATGCACTTCAGTGGGGGTTCCAGCAGTATCTTCTGACAGAGTTTTCAGACATGCTTCGGAGATGCTTCTTGCTCTATTCTTGTTCCTTTCTCTGGGACACCTTTTTCTTTAGATTGAAGGTTTTCTTCATCTAGTCTGCTTTGTTTTGGGTACCTGATCAGGCCTAGTTGCCGGGACCCTTCTTTCCTGCTTTCTGCAGTAGTTTAGCAGTTTTGCTTCTCCCTAAGTTACACTTAAGGGGGGGTGTTAGAGTAATTTAGTAATTACTCTTTTGTGCTTAAGTTATACTTAGGAAACTTTCTATTTTCTGAGAGTTTCCTTTTTAGGGCTTCGGTATCCTTTATAAGGAATCACCGCTTAGCTTTATTTACAGAGTTTTTACATCAGTTTGTAAATCATAGAAACATATTATCAATATATTGTTTTCTTGAGCACACGATGTCTCTGGCTTTTTGGCCTCCATAGATCCTTCTATCTTCAGTCTTTTTCTTCTGTTTATGTAATAGCTATGCATGCAGGTGTTCTTGGGAAGATTGCAGTTTAGCAATCTTAACAAGACTAACATGAATGCAACCTAAGGTGTAGTCACTAAAGCTTTAGCATCAAAAAATTTCATCATTGAGCATTTTTGGAACATCAAAGTTGATACAATCCTTACTGGTGCCACTACAACCATAAGAATATGAATATGACTTTCATCGAATAAGATATGGGAAACTAATGTAAGCATCAAGGCACAAAAGCTGAGATGACCTGAACGTTATTTCCAGTTGATGTTGCAAGAGTACACTAGTATCGAGGCATTCAAAGCCAAGATAACCATGAGTGTGATCTTTCCTAAACATATAGAGCAATAACAGTCAAGGAGATAGGTCCGACCTCACCTTGGCGTACAAATAAACAAGATCGAGGGATGTTTTCCACCTTAATGCGGGAGCTCTTATCACATACACCTAGTTTATTTGATGTTGCTGGATCATCAGGACCACACGAACAAGCAGTAGACAAAGAAAAGATTGACAAAAAATCAATGAGAAAAGGCAGCATACAAAGAGAAGTTCAGCATACGTCAGCCAATTCCAAAGTTTTTAGATGTGTGTATGTATGAGGTGTTGAGAAATACTGTTGTGCTTGTGAGTGCAATGTGTTTGATTGTTTTCAATCTGTTGTTTATGTTTGTGATATCCAATGTGTGTTGATAAATATAGATGTATCCAAAGATAGTGTTAAGAAACACTGTTGATTGTGGTGTTGAGAAACACCTGCTAGCATTAGTAGCGAGTTGTCCTTCAGAAATGACAAGATTAATGACTCTAGTGTAAACCAAAGATGTGATCAAATTTGGGGACCCATGCCCCTAGTAGGAAATGACAATGACTGACTTGACTCATACTGCGAGGACAAATCCAATTTGATTACCCCCAGGTTATGACTCTGGATCGGTTTCAAGCCAGAAGGGTTCTCAGAACAACCTAAGTGTCACAAAAGTGACTGAAAGCTATGTACAAACTGTAGCAAAGGGTTTCCAAGACTGAGCATTGATAGATGGAGCATAGAGTACAAGAGGTGCCTGTTTACCAGGTTTTCACCTACTTGGAAGAGATTCTATTTTTGCTACCATGGCGCCTATTTACCAGATTTTTACCAAGGCACTTTTTCTTCTTTTTTAAATTTTTTTTGTATTTTTCCATTTTTTGTAAAATGAAAATATTAGGGGTCTAGGGTTTTGATGACCATTTTTAG
Organism: Thuja plicata; assembly: GCA_018584345.1. Classification (NCBI taxonomy): domain Eukaryota; kingdom Viridiplantae; phylum Streptophyta; class Pinopsida; order Cupressales; family Cupressaceae; genus Thuja; species Thuja plicata. The sequence continues at coordinate 1,959,219 of MU226477.1, forward strand.
GTCATTACATTTTCCCCTCTTTGATAAGCGGATGACAAACTAGTAGTGATAGGCATGTTGGATGGAGGGATATAAGGGCCCAATATAGATGGAAGGTTTGAAGGTTTTAGCCTTGGAATATAAGGACCAAGGATGGATTTGGAGGATAGTGAAGGATGATTCTTAGATCATCACCTTTCAATAACTTTAATGAATGTAAGTGATAACCATTTGAAAGTTGTCACTTCCTCATGATGTACACAAGGGACAGGCCCATTAAAAACATGGAGTCACACACATGACATCCACCATGCCTCAGTGTAGAGGGTGGAAACAAGGAATTTCACCTTGAACTTATCTCATAGAGAAGAACTCATTGAGAAGATACCAATCTGTTGATGTTTTCATCCAAGATTGCTTAAGATAAATCACCAGACTCCCTCTAAATCTGATATTAATATTTTGAGTTCCTCATCCAAAGTTATCTCTAAAGTGTCAAACTCCCTTTGAATCTGATATCAATCTTATTTTTCTTGCAAGAGCATCTCCGGAAAAGATCAAGGCAAATATCTCTTATAGTATGTATAGAATTACAAATGACAGAGACTACAATGAGTAGATAAATGTAATATTCAAGAATAATATATACTTATCTGTATATCAACATCCTTGACACAAGTTACTTCAATGAAGGTCCATATACATCAAATCATAAAATACCTTCTTAGATTATTTGAGAGACATCTCCCCTTTGAATCATCTCCCCACTAAGGATGGTTCAAATGGGAATGTAACATTGGTTATTATTCCCCCCCACAATGTACAATTCCCACTCTTATATCATTGAACAATTCTCATGTCTTCTTGTGAAATGACTTGATTTCTCCAAGAGAGTTGACACCCTATAGTTAATGTTTTCTTTATATAAAGAGGCACCCTTCCTTTAATACATTCTTCTTTATTAATGCTTGACCACGATCATAAAAAATTAATATATTTCTTTAATGAAAGCCACTTTTAGAAATTTCACATAGACCCATACATATTCCATCATAACTTTTGAACCCCACACTTTCTCTCCATCGCTCTGGTAAAATTCTTCAAAAACTCTTTTTCACCAACATATCCAAAATTCAATAAAATCCAACGGTGTATTTGTGAGATATGGTCCTTGTACTGAGACTGTATTTTCTAAGACAGCCGCACATTCACTATCAACAAACTACTCTCTTACATTTGCAGTCTGGATTTGATACCATGTTAAGTTTTAGGATAGCTGCAAATGTAATAGCACTTTATGTTGTATGTGTTTTCCAAATGCAGAAATCTCTCTTTCATTTATATTAAGAACGAGGATAGGAGAGACATGTCCCTTTATGGGACATGTCTATTCATTATTATGAGATTAATACAACTATAATTGATTATGTAACTACATAAATAAATAAGTATATATATATATATATATATATATATATATATATATATATATATTCAATAGTCTCATAGGATTTATCAGACAGAAGCTACAAAACATCAACAGAATTGGGTAATCAACTTCGTATGAAGAAGACTAGACAAAATGCTATTATGTTATAATAATTTTTTTTAACTAGAAGAGATAGATGCTCTAGAAAATGGGGGAAGGGATGTCAAAAAAGGAGCTTAGAAACCTCAACATTCTTTAGACAATTTTGATTAATATTTCTCATGAGCCTCAATGCTTTATTGTACACATACTAAACTATGTCCATTGTATGCATGTTTAGAAAGGATTTTAAAACTAACTACATAATCATTTTGTAATTCAATCTTAGGATTTGAAATGGTGAGAGGAGAGGGTTTTTTCTTAGGTTTAATTGGTTTTAAAGTTAAAGAGGCCCAATAAATATCTAGATTCGTGTTAGGATAATAAGTTTGAGTCTCAAAATTAGGGACTTTGTATTTGTTGCACAAGAAGTGTGTGAAGTTTAATGATCCCCAATCATCCTCTAAAAGTACATCTTTAGGTAAAATGGTATCTTTAGTAGGAGACGACGCATTTTTTTGTATTGAATAAAGAAATAAATAAGTTTAAGAAGATTGATATTGCATTTATATGTTCATAGTGTCTATCAAATTGTACATCTTATTGTTGTGAATAAAATTAATGTTGTGATGATGAGCAAAAGGGACTTCTTTTATAGCATAAATCCAAGATCTAAAAAAAAGAAGGTTATATTCGAGAGTATTAGACATGACATGGATAAGAGTGAGTATTGTTGATACCTTAGAGGCTCATGCCTAAATATAGGTAGTCAAGAAGCTTCATAAGAGTGGGATAGGATTGTGCCTTGTAAAACAACATCCAGGATTTTAGAAGTTTACTCTTTGTAACTAGGGTTTGAAAAAGAGGGGAGAGGGAAACCTTCACAAACAAACTAAGCTATGGGGAGGTGATTCACCATAACAAATATTTTCATGACATAATTAGGATGTTGGAAGATAACATTCTTTGAGATTTGATCCTTCCTAGTCAGAGATTCACATCTTTACCCAAAAGACATGATGCACCACAAACCCTTCATTTTTGGTCAAGAGAACAAAACATATAAAGTCTACATGACATATAATGTTTACGTAACCATGGTAGGAGAGTTTATAAGAGAATAGTCTAGACCATGCAACAAGATTAATAAAACATAAGTAACAACACATAGTAGAGAGAATGCAAGACCAGACTTCCATAGTATCATAAATCTAAATACAAATTGGCCAACAACATGCGGGCTTACACGTAGACCTACAGGCCTTATTAATGATCAAATTCTAGATTATCTTCCTTTCAAACCTAATAGTCTTATCTTCTCTAAAAACTATCACCAAAAGGATCAAGTACAACAATATATGTGAGATCCACAACACATCCAATCCGACCAAAGAAAGATTACAAACTCAAAGGTGAAAAATTGTAATGTGAAAATAGGTCAGACCTAATTCATGAAGAACTCCTCTGAAAACAATCAAAATGAGGTGCGGACCAAAAGGGAGGTCAACTAAGAGAATAATAATGTTCCAAGTAGATCCTCAAGTCAAGGAAGTGCACCACAAGACCAGGAATCTCAGACTAGCCGTTAACGTGACGTGGAAATATGTCAGCCCAAAAACAAGAATAATTCCTTTGGAAAGAATCAGATCGAGGTTCAGACCACAAGGAAGGTCAACCAATAGAAAATGAATGTGCTAATGACATATTTAAGATAAAAATGTGCAATTGTAGAAGAATGTCGAGAGACACAGAAATTGCAAAATTGAACTAAACAAGAACAAAACTAAAAGCAAATGTTTTTTTGGTTGATGCAATATATCCAAGAGTCAAGGATGCTCCCACATCAGACATTCAGGGTTAATGGAAAAGTGAAACCCTCACTTTGATGGGGCTAGAGGAAAACCAAGATGGTCTACCTCAATGTGAGATATCCAAGAAGAATCTTAGACTGGTTTGTCCTTCCACTTCACAAGGTATTCTTTGTACTGACATCCTCTCGTGCTTTTACCAACTCTTCTATCCAAAATGTCTTCTATCTCATTTGATTTATTATTAGGAAATTACTTCTCTAGATATGGTCCACTGTCATCACTAAATTATGCCTCATGATAATGATAGATATCTACAATGTTGAATATGAGTGATATACCCAAAGTCTCTGGTAACTCAAATTCATATGCATTACCTAAATCAAAATTCTTCAAGATCTTACAGGGTTCAAATTTTCTCATCTTCAACTTCGTGCATGTAACAATTGGAAATCTTCCCTTTCTCAAGTATGCCATCACCTCATCTCGAACTTCAAGTTCCTTATGTATCCTCTTCTCATCTTATTTCTCCTTATACTTCTAGTTCATATCTTCCAATTTTTTTCACCTGATTATGCAATGAGCTCACATGTTCTGCAAATTCCTTTTCTTTTGAACTTCATCTACCTTCCTGACTGGTATCTCTCAATTTTGATATTTCTTTAGGATTCCTTCTGGTAACAATCTCAAATGGTGTTTTTCCTAGACTCCTATTTATTGAAATCTTGTATGCAAATTCTATTTGTGCTAGAATCAAATCCCAACTTCTGAGCTTCTCTCCAACCAAATATCTCAACAAATTTCCTAAAATCTTGTTTACTACCTTTGTCTTTCCATATGTCTATGGGTGGAATGTAGAATTTAACTTTAATTTTGTCTTTGTGTTCCTCCAAAGTGTCCCCCAAAAGTAACCAATAAACTTAGTATCCCTGTCTGAAACAGTACTCCTAGGTAACCCATGTCATCTCACAACTTCCTTGAAAAATAGGTCTGCAACATGCACTACATCTGTTGTCTTCTTACAAGGTATGAAATGTTCCATCTTAGAAAATCTATCCACTACCAAGAACATTGAATCATTTCCTATCTGAGTTTTAGGCATTCCAAGTATGAAATCCATGCTTATGTCTTCCCAACGTCTCTAAGGTACTATCAAAGGCTTATACAATCCAATATTTTGACTGATTCCTTTCACAAGTTGAAAAACTCTACATATTTGAACACATTTCCTAACATCCTTATAAATCTGAGGCCAAAAGTAATTCTCACTCACTAAATCCACTATCTTGTTAATGCCAAAATGTCATGCTAATCTACCACTATGATTTTCTTTAATTATACTCTCTCTCATAGAAATATTAGGCATACACAACTGATTTCCTCTAAACAACATCTCATCTCGAATGAAGTAATCCATCCATTTTCTTCGGTCCACTATAATAGGTTCTTTTCAAGCCTTCCAAGGTTCAACAAAATTAGGTTCTTCGTCATACATGGCCTTCAATTCATCAAATACTAGCCCTTAAACTCTCATCTCTTTCAACAAGTTCCTTCTACTCAACACATCAACAACCTTATTTGACTTCCCACTTATATGCTTCAAAACAAAGGTACAACTCTGCAAGAACCCTACCCATCTCACGTGTCCCTGATTTAGTTTACCTTGACTATCCAAATATTGAAAAGCTTGATGATACATATACAAAATAAACTCCACAGGCAACAAGTAATGTCTCTACTTCTTCAAAGCTTGCATTATGGCATAGAAATCTTGATCATACACTGAATATATTTTCCTTGCATCATTCAAATTCTCACTAAAATAAGCTACTGGTCTTCCTTCTTGACTCAATACTACTCCAATTGCATTCCCACTTGCATCATAATCCACTTAAAATAATATATTGAAATATGGTAGGGATAACACAGGTTGTCGAGTCACTTTTTGTTTCAACAACTCAAAAATTCTTTTTTCTCCTGATGTCCATCTAAAATCCTTTAGATCTCCTCTCATTATCTTCATCACAGGTTTGCAAATTGAACTAAAATTTCTAATAAACTTCTGGTAGAAACTAGCCAATCCATGAAATGATCCCACCTCTCCAATAATTTCTAGTGTAGGTCATTCAACAACTTCTCTTGCTTTCTCAAGGTCCATCTTCAACTATCTAAAAATATCACAAATCCCAATTATACTAGTTCTTACTTCATGAAACTACACTTCTTAAGGTTTATCATTAACTTCTCTTCTCTGAACTTCTGTAAAAATTAGCTAAAAATCAAAATGTCATTCAAATTACACACAATCACAAACTTACACAAAAAATTCTTCAATACCTCATTCATCAACCTCGTGAAAGTACTCAGTGCATTAGTTAGTCCAAAGGGCATCACTAACCACTTATACATTCAAAATCCCGGTGTCCTTCTCCTCCATACTTAAAGCAAGCTCATTTGAACATCATCTTGTCATCTCTTCTACTAACCTCATTTTGGTAACCACTCTCCCCACCATTCTAGTAGAAGTTTCTATCCTCTCCTAGATGTGTATTATCATCTACTTTATCCTTGTTTTACTCAATATAATATCTTGCACTACCAGAAAAGGTTCTACCTCTATGAAATCTTCCTCCTCTTCCTCATTGTCTCTTCTCATGTCTATTTTTGTTTTTTTCTCAACCCTCAAGACACCCTGATAAGCTTCTTCCACACTCAACAACTTGATTAAACTAACCTCATCTTGTATAGATTGAAAGGAATCCAAGTGTGCGGAAAATAGTTCCCTACACTAAACTCCTGAGAAGAGGATCATGCAAATTTAGATTTAACCCTTATCAATTATATAATGATAATACAATAACATGCACACATAGAAAAATGAGAATGACACAATGATTTACCCTGGGGAAAACCTTTCGGTAAAAAACCCCAGCACTCCAAAACCTGCGCAATGTATTAATCAAAACTATTACTATTTACAATACACTTGCAATGAAAGTTCTTCTAGGAGATAATCAACACTTGAAGACAAATTCGACAGCATAAAAACATTCCAACAATACACTAACTTTTCACTTAGATTTGCAACCCTAAAAAAGACAGCCGTATTAGGGTTTTACCATTCTCTGAGAAAATAGGAACCCAAAAATTTCACAGTTGTAGAAGAGTATACAGTACTCAACATGATCATTTGCCACATGTCTTGCATGTCTTTACCCATCATCGAATCTTCCACAATTAGCTCTTACAAATATTAATGACCGTCATAGGAATCCGTCATAACCGTTTCAGTCATGATTACCTTACACATTGTCCAAAGTGCCGACATTTGGAAAATATCAAATGTAAGGAAATATACAAGGTTGAGACACCTTATTCCTAACATAGATATCCTCAAAACATTGAGATACTGTGCAAATTGTTCAACCTTATCTTCAATATATCTAGATATGATGTTCAAAATGTAGAACTCTTTATATACTCCTTCACACTAGATTCCTTGTTCTTCAGGTTTTTGTAATTTTTGGAACAAATTCAGTTGATAGTCTGCAAGTAAGAACTTCACCTTCATCTTATTCACCATTCTATCCCAAGATTTAATTTTCTCTTTGCCTCTTCTTTGTCTATCCATTTGCAAGTGTTACCACCATAATGATGCATGTCCTATCAACTTTGTCCAATCATACTTCACCTTCTTATCTTCACTTGTGCTTTCAAAATACAAATATTTATCCATCTCTGTGATCCAATCTATCAATTCATCTAACTCCAACTTACCACTATAATTCGGTGGGTTAAATGCGGTTTGCTAGTCATGCTAGTTAGGGCTATGAGGAACCTTTCATCTACTTTATCAAGTTCTAGTTGATCTCCATTTCCATGTTCAATATTTTTCTCTTGTTCATCATCACTTACATCATCAATATGTAGACCTCTTCTTTGGGCTATTTAAAAAATTCTAATTGTGCCGCAATCTTCCTTAACATATATGTCATAGTGGGATCTGCATCTCTGTGTGCTCCACCTCTAGAATTTACTCTTCAGGTCATCCTTATGCAAGTCCTTTGTAGCTGTAGGTTAGATCCTCACTCTACCACCCCACAAAAAATCACTTACAAGACTTCACAATCTCAGGAATGAAAACTCGCATTAATACCACTTAATGTAGCCATAGTAGGAGAGACCACAAGAGAACAATCCAAATGGTGTAGAAAGAGTAACATAATGGATACAATAACACATACTAGAGAGAATGCAAGATTGGACTTCCATAGTATAATAAATTCAAATACAAATTGGTTAGCAACATGCAGCCTTACAAGTAGGCCTACAAGCCTAATTACAAATCAAATTCTAGATTATATTCCTTTTAGACCTAATAGTATTATCTTCTCTAAAAAATATCACCATAAGGATCAAGTAAAACAATATATACGAGATCCATAACACATCTAGGTTGGCTAAACAAAGATTACAATCCCAAGGTGAGAAACTGTAACGTGCAAATAGGTCAGACCTGATTCATGAAGAAATCCACAAATAACTAGAATGAGACACGGACCAAAAGGGAGGTCAACTAAGAGCATAGGAACATGTTAAGAAGATATTCAATTCAAAGAAGTGCTCCACAATACCAGGAAACTCCAACTAGTCATTAAAGTGATGTGTAAATAGGACGGCCCAAAAACAAGAAGAATTCCTTTGCAAAGAATTGAGTCAAGGTGAAGACCACAAGGAAGGTCGGCCAAGAGAAAGGAATGTGCCAATGACATCCAAAATATAAAAATGGGAAAATAAAAAGGAATACCAAGAGAAACATAGAAACTATAAAATTGAACTGAACATGAACAAAACTTAAAGAAAATAGTTTTTTGGTTGATGCGAGATTGCCAAGAACCAAGGATGCTCCTGCATCAAATGTAATAGCTAGATCTCAACCTTGGGAAGTACCTACAAGGGTCCAAATAAAGATCCAAAAATCCTAAGGAGTGTGTAGATCCAATCACCCTGAGACATGGTATGATAATTCTATCTTTGAGCAAGCATTAAACAAGAGACACCAAGTATGGGCTCTTAAATCTGGACAAAAAAAGTTCCTATAAGTATCTGGTGAAAAGATCACAACCCCCGCAAAAAATATTCCTAATGAGCAGGCTATGAAGGGTACAAGTCATCTTCTATTCTAGATTAATTATGAGGAGAAATAAACATTCATGATCACAAATACACCCAATTAAATATAAAATGATTGCACCAACATAAGCAAATTGGATAAAAAAATTAAAATATTAGCACAAGATATTACTCAACTGATGGAGCTGATAATGAAGACCAAGATCATAGGTATACATGATTGTAGAAATAATTAGATTAGTTGTTATTTTTTCATTCATGTCAAGCAATTGATTTTTGGTTCTTATTAAATTTCCATATCTTTCAGAGTTGATTTAATTGGGCAATAGATAAAGATCAGAGAATGATAAGATCAACTTAAGATAACTGGTTTCTACTTTATCAAGTCAATAAAGAAGATTGAGAAAGTCATTAAGACTAAAGAGTTAAGTTACCAAGAAAATAGAGTCTGTTGGTAAAGGGTTATGAAAGTTGGTCAGGACACCGAGACATTGAAGCACTGACCAGTGCATGTTAGTCACCGATCCGAGAGTTAATTGTCAAGCATAAAAGATGTTAGAAACAAGGATAAGAACAAATTTATTGCAATTCTACAATGATATGGAGGATTCCAAGAATAAAAAGAAAGTTGGCTAAAAGATCTATGCACGGGAAAATTCAAGGAAGAAATCTATGGTATAGATTAAGCGGCAAAGTGAAGGTTTTATTTCCAAGAAAATTGCAAGTTCCAAGGTGATGTCAAAGTGGCTAACCGAGTTTCAAGTTCACTGAATTAGTTCAAAAATATAATCTAATGGTTGTTCGTGATTGAAGGAAAACCTAATCAAGTAGATTAAGAGGCAAAAACAAAGTATATTTAAAGGACGAATTCAAAGAACAAATGGTTGGCAAGTTGAAGTGTTTAAATGCTACCAAGTGATACAGTAAGGAGAAAAGGAGTGATAAATATGAGTCTAGACAAGAGATTGATGAAGTGTTGATTCCATTAGTCTAAGAGTGCATAAAGGGATCTGATCAAGCAAGAGGTAGTTGCAATTTTAAAGACCATTTGCATATTGTTGCTTATTTGCATTTGTAACAACAAAATCTCTTAACCGAGTGGACTTAACAATATTATTGTAAAATCCTTAAGAAATGTGACATTGTAAAAGAGTGTTCAAAGCCCTCTAACTAGGCCATTGCTAACAAGGTGAAGAGCTTAATGGGTCTGAGGTAAATCCCCTAATAGGGTCACATTTAACAAATGTGTATTGTAATCTTTAACAGGATAAGATTTTAACCAAGCATACTTTATAAGAGTGTTTTCATTGGTGGGTGATAATTCCCACAAAGGTTTTTCCCAAATTGGATTTCCTTGTTAAATCTAGTGTCAAATGTGTTGAATGATTAATGTGCATGTTATTTACTGTTTATGCAAGTTACTGCTTAAGTTATTGAAGATATTTGGTGATTCGGTTACTATTGTTGTTTATCCTACCGAGTTGAATCAAAGTTAAGTTTTTAAGTTTCAAGTATCATAGTTTTTTGATTCACCCCCCCTCTCAATAATCCAACAATTGGTATCAGAGATAAGTAATCCAAGAGATAAGTTTAAAAGGACTTGAGTTAAACATTTGAAGATGTATAGGAGGGAGGAACCTAAATTGAATAAGGATAACTTCTCTGCATGGAAAAATTGAATGAGGTTACACCTATCTGGTATTGGAGATTATGTAGTATACTATGTTGATAATTAGTATACAACATTGACAACTGATCCTTTGATAGTTGAGAAGATAAGAGAAAAAAATACCACACACAAGCATTGATTGAGATATCATCTACTCTCACCGACCTAAAATTCATTGAAATTATAGGATGTGATACAACAAAGCAGATGTGGGACATGATTGAATTGATACGTGGTGGAGATCAACATGTTATGAAGGCAAAAGATGAAGGCTTAAGAGGGAAATTTCATTCTATGAGAATGAAAGAAGGTGAAAATGTTACATTATACAACACTAGGCTAAAGGAAACTGTGAATGCTATTAGAGGTGCTAGAGGAAAAATTAATGAAGAAGACATGACAAGAAAATTGTTGAGGAAATTGTTACCTATGTATGCCATCTGAGTGTCTACAATACAAGAACTAATATCTATTCCTCAGATGATTGTTTCACTGGATGCTACTCTTGGTAAGTTGATTTCTTTTGAGCTTAATGATTTTGATAATAGTTTACCTACTTTTGCTAGGATTGAGTCCACATTTAAATCATCTTTGAAGATTGAAAGTTCTAGGGAGTCTATACCTAGTGATGGTTATGCAAGTAGTGCTATTGAAAGATTCTATAGCTTCAAGGGTGAGTTAGAAGAACTATATGCTGAAGATCAAGCAAATGGAGGAGAATTTGAAGCTCTACTAGCTAGAAGACTACAAAGAGGTAAAGTAAAATACCGAGGTTAGCTACTCTTGAAATGTTTTAAATGTAATAAGATTGGACATATTGATTCTAGATGACTGGACAATGATTGTGATGAGAAGAAAGACAACCAATATGAGAACAAAAGAGAAAACAGATTCAAGAGATTCCTAGATTACAAAAATAAAGGTAAGAAGTCATGTCATATTGCTAATCAAGGACTAACCAATAATGATGTTGAAGAAGAAGTTATATATGTTGCCATTAAGGACAATTCTGATGAAGAAAAGCAAGAATAAAAATCCCTAATATCACATGTAAGTAAAAATGATACCTAGATTATAGACAGTGGGTGTTCACACCACATGACTGGTGATACACTAAAGTTTATCACTATGGTAGAACATAATGGAGGATGTTTTAGATTTGGTAATGATGCTCCACATCCTTTGAAAGGCAAAGGTTCAATAATTCTATTAAATAATACAAGATGTGATGATGTATATTGGGTTGAAGGATTAAAGTATAATTTGTTGAGTGTGGCACCGCTAAACAATTCAGGTCAGCAACTAGAATTTTAGAATGGGAAGGTAAAAGTATTTGATCAGAAAGGAAGTCTGATCACCACTAGAGAATAATCTAAAGGTAACTTATTTTACCTTGATACATCTATTAAGAGTTATTTGTATGCTAAAATTGAAGATGCACGGTTATGATACAAGAGATTATGTCATGTAAATTTTGACAATCGAATTAAAGTGAACAAAAATAATAGAGTAAGAGGTCTACTAAGATTAGAGAAACCCAAGAATATCATGTGTAAGGAATTCCAAGTTGGAAAAATGACTAAGTCAAGTTTTACAAGTAAGTTTTATGTTACATAAGGAATTTTGGACTTGGTGCACACTGACCTATGTGGACCGATGAGAAATCAAAGCTACTATGGTGATAGATATTTAATTATGTTTATTAATGATTATTCTAGAATGATGTTTATCATGTTTTTAAAAGAGAAATCTGAAGCTTTCCAGATGTTTAAGTGGTACAAGGAAAGAGTTGAAAAGGAAACTTGAAGAAAACTAAAGTGTCTAAGATCTGACAGAGGAGGAGAGTTTACTTCTGATTAGTTTACACTCTTCTACAATGAACATGGAATAAAGAGACAGTTTTCTACACCAAGGAAACCACAATAGAATGGTATAACTAAAAGGAGAAATAGCTCCGTTATGGCTTGTGCGAGAACATTGATGATTGAGAAGGGTATTTCTCAAACTTATTGGAGAGAACCAGTTAGCACCGCTGCTTATACACTTAATCAAGTACACTTGAAGAAAGGTACACACAAGACACCTTATGAGATTTGGTATGATAACAAACCTAATGTGAGTTATTTCAATGTATTTGGAAGCATATGCTATATTCTTAAAGATGATAGAGATGGTAAGTTTTTTTTTGGTTGGTAATAGAAGATTTTTTATTAATATAAAAGCATTACATAATGTATTACAAGGTTTTACTTCAATAAAAACTAATACCAGTCTTTAGATGTGAACAAAAAACAACCATCCCATCTCTGTATTACAATCTGATATATCTTATCAGATATTTACAAAAATTTCCATAAAGCCTTCGTTTCAGACAGCTAGAAAGGCATATCATAAGCCATAACATGAAACTAGGAAACTAACTACATGACTATAATTTTGAATCTACGATATCAAATTTAACAAAAAAGCAAAATTTAAAGTATAAGACACCAACCGCCTTCTCTCCATCGTTCTATACTAATTAACTGCCAGGTAGTTCCTAGCCTTTCTCGACATCGCTGTTTTGGACCTCCATGGAATTATCCCATGTGCTTCCATTTCCAGTGCAACTTATGGTTCAGCGGGGCTTCAAATCTCTTCTTTAATATTTTCCCATTCAACCCTTCTTTGTTCATAGTATCCTACACTACCCTCCTTTCCTACCCATCTAATAAAGGGTATCAGCCCATGCTCCTCTGCTTTGGCATCATCTTTGATGCATTCAGAAATATCCGTGCCCACTCCAGACACTGCCCACTCTAAAATGGATTCCAATCTACCCAAAAGGTCTTCATAAAACAATGCCTCTGCTACCCACTTGACTATATCCATTATCTCATCCAATTCTAAGCCCCATGCAACCACCATTGATATAATAGCTGTGTTGTCTCTTTGCATGAGGAGAAATTATTGAAATTTTGGACCTAGGACACCCAACACTGCCTTCACCATTGCATCTGTCTTGATTTTGATCAATCCTTCCATCCTTTCCTCACTAGAAACACCCATAAAAGATTTCATTTTCTTCCTAGTTGTAACTGTGAAACTGGCGTGCATCTTTGATGCTGTGCCGAAACCTGCAAAACATGAAGTTATGAAAAAAGGAGAGAAAGATTGTTAGTTAAAACACGGGCTCCTTCATTGGGAGTTATGCCACTTTACGACTTGTCCACTTCCTTCTACATGATGTCAAATCTATCATAGCACCATAAATATTGTGCTTGTAAATGTCAAATCCTCCCTTTACGGTATCTGTTCTCACAAGTGAGACTCATATTTTGAAATGAGCAATCAATTCACACCTTTATAAGCATTGTTGGAATCATTATGATTTTCCATATATGACCATAATTTGAAAGCCATCATGCTAAGTTCAACTTGGGTGCCACTTCCTCCTCCACTAGACATGCCACATAAGCTTCTGCTTCCTCAAAATAGAAAATTCAGTCTTAACTAAATAACCGTTGAGTTTCAAAATTTCCATTCTCAATTTGCCCACATTTTCAAAGGATAAAGCCCATTTTGAAAGCACATCCACTTCATTATTTACTTCTCTATAAGTATGAGTGATACAAAATTCTGAATTTTTTTGAACCATTGCCATAACAGAGTTTACCAATGGTTGGAGGTGCCAGGCCTCCATTCTCCCATTCTTGAAGGCATTAATAAGCACCAAGGAATCACCCTTTAGGTGAAGTTTCTAGATTCCCAAAGCTATCCCCATCCTAACTACTAATAATGCAGCTTTACCCTCAGCAACATTATTAGTTCCTGCTTTTAACCTTATTGCTCCATAAGCCAAAATTTCCCCACTATAATCCCTGAGAATTGCCCCTGCCCCTGATGGCCCCGGGTTTCCCTATGAAGCCCCATCAAAGTTGGCTTTGATATAACCTATATCAGGAGCCTCCCACAATACACCTACCCTAGTATGCTATTTTCTTGCTTTTGTTGGTCTGAACTGCCCATTTTTGCATTTCAGTCTAGGCCAGGCCTTCTATAACAACTTATCCGTCCTACTAAAATGGGTAGATAGAGGGATTATGACAGAATATGCAATCAATTTTTCTTCTATAGAGTGATTTATTCTTTGTTTCAACTAAGTGATATCCTCTTTTTTCTCCTGGAAGAGCCTATAGTTTCTCTCTTTCCACACCTCCCATATAAGAATAGAGGGACTTGCGACCTAGGAAACCGAGAAAGTAGACTTCATTGGTGGTTTTGGCCAACCAAAAAAGATTTATTTCAATTTATTGGGAAAGGTAACATGCCATCCCACTTTAGTCTTAAGCATTTCCCAGCATTCTGAAGTAATTTTGAAAGAAACCAATAAATGATTAACATCTTCATCCACTTCTTCACATAAAAAGCACCTTGTCAGCCCCTGCATGCCAAAATTTTGTCTTCTCATTCCTGTTAAGATTCTTTCTTTGGTTGCTAACCAGGAAAAGGCCCCCACTTTAGGGAGGCATTCCTTTCTCCATAACAACCTAGAGGGCCATTCCTCCAGATCCTCTGTTCTCTGAAGGAGTTGATAACCAAGTTTGACCGAATACTTGCCACTACTAGCAGCACACCAAATAATTGTGTCTCTGTCATTTGTAATAGTCACACTTTGAGTGTCCAAAATTTCTTTCATAGTAGCTATTTGATGGACGCTAAGCCCTATATTATCTATTTTCTTCCATTCCCAAATTTCACTCAATGGGCCCTGCTACACTTCCACATAGTCACAAACATAATCCCCCCATCTACCTGAAAAAAGGCATTTTAGATCATGATATTCAAGATTTGTTGATAACACTGGATTTCCATTCCATGAGTCATCCCAAAACTTTGCCTTTTAACCATTACCAATCTACCATGTAAGATGTTGGGTGATAATGGGCCTACAACTAGTCACAAAATTCCACACCGTCGAGCCTTTAGGAGGATTAGGGGTAGTAAGGATTCTCTTCGCTTCCATTGAATCCAGATATTTAGCCTTTAATAATTTGACACATAGTAGCTCGGGGTTTTGGAAAATACTCCAAACTAACTTAGCATCCAAAGCTTCATTCATCAAATTCCACTCTCTCAAAATAACACAACCTTTAGCTTTTGATTTACAGACTTTACTCCAAGCTATGAGAGGTCATTTCTCATCCTCAATTTTCCCATTCCATAAAAACTTTCTCATTTTCTCTGCTATAATCTGAGTAAATTTCTTTGGAATTTTAAGGCACATCATCAAGAATATGGGTATGGTATTGATTACTGACTTGAGTAAGAGAATTCTGCCTTCAAAGGTTAGCCATCTACTCTTCCATCCTTCCATTTTTTTGTACACTTCTCAGTCAATTCTTTCCACAAACTTGCTTTGGAAGCACCTTTAAATAGGGGGATACCTAGGTATTTTTTTAGTAATCATCCACTTCTTATCCCAATAATTATACCTATGAACCTCTGCTTCCTTAGGTCTACATTAAAGAAGTAAACCTCTGATTTCTGCCAATTAATGCACTATCCAGAGGCATTACTATAATCATCCAAAGTTTCTTAGATTGTTCTTTCTTCCCAAAGGGAAGCCTCACCCAAAAGGTTGGTATCATCTGCAAACTGAAGGTGTGTCAAATGATCTAATCCACCAACTAACTTAATAATTTTCCAAATACCCAATTGCCTTTTGTATTTAATAAGAGTCCCCAAAACCTCTGCCATGATAATAAACAAAAAAGGGGATATCGGGTCTCCTTGGCAAATACCTTTGCTGGATTTAAAAAAACCTTGAGGGCTGCCATTAACTAGAACTGAGAACCTAGGAATTTGAATGCAACACTCCACCCATTGAATCTATTCCTTATAGAAACAAAAATGCTGTAGGACTTTGATTAGGAAGGCCCTATTAACTGCATCATAAGCTTTCCTAATGTCTAGTTTTATCATCATCTTCTCTGCCTTGTTTTGATGAAGGGTGTGTATAACTTCATGTTCCATGATAATACCTTCATAAATAGATCTATCAAGGGTAAACCCACTCTGCTCCTCCAATATAATATACTTTAAGATGGATTTTAGCATTTTTTTTATGACTTTAGAAATAATTGTAAGATAAAATATTGTGGCACAAGAAGGATTCCCTTAATAAGATTTATGTAATATAGTAAAGCGAGATCCTAAGGCCAAGTTTATGTTTTCTTACACTTAATTAATATGATAAAATAGCTTGGGGAATACGTAATAAATAAATGGATAAGATACCTACCTCATAACATAGCAGATCTAGAAAAACTCATTTTCTGAGGTCTATATTGAGTTTCTGGAAAATCTGACAGTTGATACCAAATCGGAACGTAAAGACGAACAAAACCCAGAAATCATTTTCCATTCTGATGTCATCTTATGAAAAAGGTTGACCTTGACCCATAAATGTCAAACCTGACCCAATAATGTTGACCCTGACCTACACAGATCCGAAAGTGACTTTGTTTGTGGATCCCGAAAGTTTGCTAAAAAGGGTATCTAGATTTGGCCTCTGATCTGCTGTTCTGCACCTGTAACTCCCAAAAATGGCAACTGCAAATATCTGAAAAGAGGGATTTTTGGGTGGCTATATAGAGTTTTGCCTTAGTCAAACCCCCATTTTGGTGATCTCCACCTCCACAAATAGCCGAATATAGAATGTAATGTGTGTGTGTATCGATCTCTTGAAGAGAGCTTTTAAACATGCAATATCAAGATCTAATCTTCTAGATTAACAATGCTAACATAGCATGAAAATGAGAAAGCAATGCATAGATTTGAATATGACAAAGAAAGAATACCAAGCCCCCAAGGCTAAAGTATTCTTATCAACTCACAATCCATAATTGCTACCCCATGGTAATGTCCTTTGAATGATTGAATGTTGAAAATAGTAGATCTAAAGAGAGAGATTTCTTGCTTCAATGAAGATCCACCATAGATTATCCTTCAAAATGATTGATAGAAGATGATGATATGTCCACCTAGCTTGTCCTTCTATATCATCCTCTTGCTTGTTTGCATCATTTCATCACGTCATCTCCCGATTTTGTTTCATGATCAAATGAAGGCAAAAGAGAGTGCTTATATAGATATTTCAACATAGGCCTCCTAGGGCAATGCAAGGGATCCAAATCCAAATTTCACCTTGAATCATGGTCCAATCACATTTGCCAACTAAGGAGAAAAAATATTAATTCAAATATCAGAGAAGACACTTTCGCATCTGAACTCGGGGACATATTTTAAGTTCCGAGCCCCGATAAGCTCCAAATTTGAAAGTGGGGACCACCACCTGGAAAAGGTCTATGTCGAGCTCAACCCTGACCTAGGTCAGGGTCGACCTTGAACCTGACCTGATATTTTAGGCAAGTCACCAGGAAGTTGCAGAAAGGTTTCCAGATTAGCTGGGGACCTAGAAAGGTAGGGGAATGTGCCAGAGTGTTTAAGAAGGCCTAGAGACCCAGAGAGAAGAATTTTGAGCGAGCCACATGGAGGTCTTGAGAGAGTGCCTAGCCAGGCGATAGCCACTACCTAAGGTATGTTCCTATTTCTAGTATCTATGATTTAAATTTTGATGTTTTTACAGGGAAGGTCGACCCTGACCCAATAAGGTTGACCCTGACCCATAAAGGTCAACCCTGATTGGGGAGGTTTTGTCCTTTTTGGGGCAAGGTCGACCTTGACCCAAAAATGTTGACCCTAACCCGTAAAGGTCAACCCTGACCCAAAAAGGTTGACCTTGACCCAAAAAGGTCGACCTTGACTAGGTCAGGTGGGTACAATAGATGTTTGATGCAGAAGTACTGATATGTTTCATATTTGTGCTTGCAGGATCTAGTCCATCTCCGAGAGCATCCCTTTGGAGGGTTACTGTTATCTGTCAGAGGGAGTGTTTCTGAGCTACAGCAGGATGAGATATAATTATTGAGAGACGTAGGATTATACTGGGTAGCAGTCCTACCACAACTGAGGTTCCATTGGCCTATGATATCGGCCCTAGTAGAGAGATGGGGCGAGGATACATGTTCTTCCCATCTTCCATCAGGAGAGATCATAGTCACACTGGAGGATGTGTATAGGATCCTACGGCTTCCAGTCTGAGGTGAGCCTGTCAGACCAAGAAGACCACGGGATTCATTCAAGGTTTTTGCAGATATGGAGTACTGTTTGGGATGGGTGGCACAAATGAGGACCTGATCAGATCAGATATCCCTGGCAGCCATACTAGCAGGTCCAACACCCTTGGTACAGAGGGTGATGTTATGTATACTTTCTTTGGTTGTAGTGCCCAACACAAAGGGTACAATATTTTTAGTGCCATTCACCCATCTTGTACGTAGGATGGAGAGTGACAGGGTCACTATCGCATGGGGCCGCAGTATGTTAGCCCATCTTTATCATGATCTGAGTTAGTTGGTGAGGTACCGGTGGGAGAGTCTTACTGTGTGCACCCTGCTACAGGTTTGGATGTTTAAGCATTATACATGTACACGACCATAGGGTACTCCTGTGATGGTAGATGCGAGCACACCTAGAGCCTTTGCATATCCATTGGCAGATGTCTGGCAGCACAGAGATATCCTCTTTTGGAGGGTATGCTTTGACCGTATCCTAGGTAGAGATGTGAGATGGTAGAGTGGCCAAATACTCAACATCAGTTGAGACACTCACAACAACATAAGCTATTGGAGGGTCCAACTAATCATGTCATGATGTCGTATTATTATGATGGAGTGATGAGATAGTTTGGTTTGGTACAGGGGGTTCCTCGTACAGTACCTTAATATGCATATCCTACGAGGTACTATCAGAGATCTAGCACCATATGTCGACCGATAGTAGCTGATATTGTGGATCGTGAGACAGATGAGACTGAGGATATAGAGGTAGCACCTGAGATATCCTATGTCGGTGTGACCAGAGAGTATATCAGATACCAGAGTTTACAAGGGACCCATCCTATCTTCCCCAATGACTATCCCACAGGTGATCCAGGTCCTTCAGAGAGGCATCACCAAGGAGATGACATACTAGTAGGAGAGGAGGAGGATGACAAGGATCAGAGAGATGAGGAGGAGCCTCCCCTTGGGGGAGATCCTATGGAGGAGGAGAGAGCAAAGGAAGGAGCAACAAAGATGCCCCCAGGTCGTGGTACTGACACTGGTGATCATCTAGTCTATGTTACACTTGTGAGATCACAGCGAACTCCTTGAGCACATATAGAGACACAACCACTGAGGCCTAGACAGAGTGAGTGAGGGGAGAGTAGTCACTCTATGCCCCCACCATCTAGACCTTTTAGTGATATCCAGGCCGGAGATCCAGGTATGATATAGCTTTTTAGAATATTTTTGAATAATGATTTTATCTTAGAAGAAGAAATAAGCTTTACATTTTGGATTTTTGCAGGAAGTGTAGCGGAGTGGAGGAGCTTTGTATCCAAGGTTCTAAAGGATACATGTATATCCTACCGCTTGCCATCTAGTGAGAGAGAGTCTCGTGAAGGACAAAGAGATCCCGGAAGACATGCAGATATTTTCCTGAGTGTGCACCGGGAGTTGAGATTATGCAAGGAAAGAGAAGTGAGATTGATGGATAACTTAGAGAGAGCCTGGGAGCAGATCCAGGAGATGAGCATATCGAGAAGTCACACATGAACTTCCGTTCCGAGATCCTCAGCCTCATATCATAGATCTGAGAGATCCGGGAGCCACCGACCTTCAAAGCATAGAGATAGATATTGATAGATATGGCCCTTTGTGCCACATATGTATTGGACTCAAAAAAGTTTATTTATGAAGAAAACTTTGTTTTGGAACAATTAGTTCTATGGTTGATTACTTTTTTATTTTCATCAATACATAAAACTTAAAAAGAAAGAGGAAAGGAAAATATGTATGAATGTATTCTAGATTATATAACTTATAAAATAATTATTCTATAAGGAACACGTACACACATAAATAAATGATGATTTAGGGATAATAATGTTTGAGATGCATGATATTAATAGGTTCCCTAAGAGGAACGTCATTCATATCAGCGATTTTATAAGCACTTGAAGTAAAATCATCAATTACTACAAATGGTCCAAGCCAATTTGGACTAAATTTTCCTTTTTCACCAGGTAAAGCATTTACATTCCTTTGATTCTCATATAAGACCAAATCACCTACCTTGAATGATCATTCAAGTACTTTATGATTATACTATTTTTGGAGTGATTTATGATAAGCTATAATGTGTTCCAAAACATTTATTCGTTGTTCGTCTAAAATTTCTAATTCTTGTAATCGTTGTTCCCGGAAAGTATCTTTGTCAATAATCCCATGAAATGAAACACACAAAGATGGTATTTCTAATTCAAAAGGCATGATAGAATTAGTCCCATAAACAAGATTATAAGGTGAAGTGCCAGTGGCGGTACAAACACTAGTCCTATAAGCCCACAAGGCATAAGTAAGTTGTGTATGCCAATTTTTCGCATGTTTGTTGACTGTTTTCTTTAATATTTGTTCAATAACCTTGTTTGATGCTTTAGCTTGACCATCAGATTAAGGGTAGTAAGGAGTAGAAAATCTATGTTGTATATGATATTTCTCCATGAATTTTGTGACTTCTTTGTTCTTGAAAGATGTACCATTATCTAAAACTATCGTTGAAGGGATACCAAATCGTGCTATAATATTATTTAGGATGAAATCACAGATAACATCTGTGGTAGTAGAATGAAGAGGAATAATCTCTACCCATTTTGTAAAATAGTCTGTAGCCATGAGAATGTACGTGTGTCCTTGAGAGGAAGCTGGTGAGATTTTTCCAATAAGGTCGAAACCCCAAATGCTAAAAGGCCACGAAGCAACTTGATTACGAAGCTCGCGAGTAGGAGCATGAATTAAATTACCATGTTGTTGACACTGAGGACACTTTTTGACAAATGTGAAAGAATCTTGTTCCATTGTTTGCCAGTAGTATCCCATTCTATGAAGTTTATTAACTAAAGATATTCCACCAAAATGTCCTCCACAAGAGCCAGAGTGAGCTTCTACTAAAGCTATAGGTATTTCGGTCTTGTTAAGACATCTTAATAATAAACCATTGTAAGAATGTTTATAAAGTGTTTCCCCTAAAATGATATAGCGGGCTGCAAGTTTTCTAATATGATTGCGTGTGTTCCTTGTTGTTGATTCTGGAAAAGTATTATCTTTTAGAAAATGAAAGATATGTGAATACCATTCATCTAAATGCAAATTACAAAAATCCACGGTAACCTTATCAGAAATTGCAGGGAATTTAAGAGTTTGTATAGTAAATTGAAAGTCTTCCTTGTTGTTCTCAAGGCAAACCAAAGAAGTTGTGCTTGCCATGGCATCCGCATGTCGATTATCTTTCCTAGGTAAAGTTTGAATTGTGTAAGAAGAAAATTGTGAGAGAATATCCAGAGCCAAATCTCGATATTGTGTCATCTTATCATTCTTAGTTTGATAACCTCCTTTGATTTGTTCCACAATCAATTGCGAATCTCCATAAATTTCTAAGTTTTTAATATGAAGTGATAAAGCTGTCCGTAAACCAACTATAAGAGCTTCACATTCCGCAACGTTGTTAGTACAAGGAAAAGTTAATTTATATGACATAGGGATTGGTTTATTCGTAGGGGGGATCAAGATAATGCCCACCCCTGCGCCTGTCTTACATCTAGAGCCATCAAAATTTAATTCCCAAATGTCATCTTGTTTGATTGCAAATATATTCTCATCGGGGAATTCTGCTGAGGTAACATGTGTATTAGAATATGAGCAAGGAGCATCAGCTAAATAATCAGTTAATGCCTGTCCTTTAATTGAATTTTGAAGGATGAAATTAAGATTGAATTCTATGAGCAACATCACCCATTTAGCTAATCAACCAGAGATCAGTTTTTGAGAAAAGATGTTTTAAAGCATCGAATTTAACAATCACATTGACTTCAACATTGAGTAAGTAATGCCAGAGTTTTTGACAAGCATAAACTAAAGCCAAGAATTTTTGTTCTAGTTGAGTGTATCATGTTTCATAATCCAACAAAGTTCGACTAATATAGTATACTGGTCTTTCCTTTCCGTCATTATCATGCTGGGCCAACAATGCACTTACAACATTTGTTGTGGCAGAAGTATATAGATAAAAGGGTTTATTAAATTGAGCAGGTTGTAAGATAGGAGGATTAGCAAGATATTCCTTAAATTGC
>MU226477.1:1985201-1998870 GCA_018584345.1 Thuja plicata
TTTGGTGATCTCCACCTCCACGAATAGCCGAATATAGAATGTAATGTGTGTGTGTATCGATCTCTTGAAGAGAGCTTGTAAACATGCAATATCAAGATCTAATCTTCTAGATTAACAATCCTAACATGACATGAAAATGAGAAAGCAATGCATAGATTTGAATATGACAAAGAAAGCATGCCAAGCCCCCAAGGCTAAAGTATTCTTATCAACTCACAATCTGTAATTTCTACCCCATGGTAATGTCCTTTGAATGATTGAATGTTGAAAATAGTAGATTTAAAGAGAGAGCTTTCTTGCTTCAATGAAGATCCACCATAGATTATCCTTCAAAATGCTTGATAGAAGATGATGATATGTCCACCTAGCTTGTCCTTCTATATCATCCTATTGCTTGTTTGCATCATTTCATCATGTCATCTCCTAATTTTGTTTCATGATGAAATGAAGGCAAAAGAGAGTGCTTATATAGAGATTTCAACATAGGCCTCCTAGGGCAATGCAAGGGATCCAAATCCAAATTTCACCTCGAATCATGGTCCAATTACATTTTCCAACTAAGGAGAAAACATATTAATTCAAATATCAGAGAAGACACTTTCACATCTGAACCCGGGGACCTATTTTAAGTTTTGGGCCCCGATAAGCTCCAAATTTGAAAGCGGGGACCACCACCTGGAAAAGGTCTATGTCGACCTCAACCCTGACCTGAGATTTCAGGCAGGTCACCAGGAAGTTGCAGAAAGGTAGGGGAATGTGCCAGAGTGTTTAAGAAGGCCTAAAGGCCCAGAGAGAGAGTAGAATGAGGCCCAGGAGGACCAATACATAGATCCTACCTAGAGAGAAGAGCCATGGAGAGAGAAATCTGGGAGAATCCACAAGATCCTAACCCTAACTTCATCTATACATGTATAATCAAGCACAAATGCAAATATAATATGCCAACCATACTAAATGAGGGTGCTAAGCCTATCAAAATGGAAATGCTTCCATTTTAAGACGATACAATAATATTATAAATGGTATTACATAAGGAAATAGGTCTAAAGTCATCAAAGGGTAGCCTATCCTCCTTCTTTGGGATAAGGGTGATGAAGGTGTTATTGAAATCCTGGAAGAGAAAGCCACCCACCCTAGACTCTTCAACCACCTCCCACACTTCAGTTCCAACTAAGTCCCAAAAGTGTCGGTAGAATAAAGCTGAAAACCCATGCAGACCTAGAGCCTTTTGTGCTCCTATACTGAAAACTACCTTTTTGACTTCCTTCAAAGTGCATGGCTGCTTCAACATTTCATTCTGGGCATTCAAAATGCTTTCTGGAATAAAATTCTGAATATCTAGCTCCTGATTAAGGTCCGCAGGTTCACCCCAAAAGATATTTTGGAAGTATCTTATTGCTTCTAGTTTACTGCATCCTGATCTTCCAATAGCTCCCCAACATTATTTTGAATAGAGTAAATTTATTTCTGAGATCTTTTCACTTTAACCTAATTGTGAAAAAGGAAGTTTTTTGTCCCCTTCTTTAAGCCACAATTGTCTTGATTTTTGTCTCCAAAAAGTTTCTTCCCGACAGAAGACCTCACTATATAGTTTTTTCAGCCTATTCTCTTCTCTAAAATCAACATCATTCATCCCATTTTCAATAACATAGGAATTTAACTTATCTAAATCCCTTTTTAGGGTTTCTTTCTCCTTAAATATGTTCTTAAAAACATATATGTTTCAGCCTTTTAACTGTTCTTTAAGGTATTGTAACTTTATAGAAAATACAAAAGCCTTAAAAACTTTTCTCTCCAGAGCCTGATTCCACCATAGTATATCTTGTTCTTTAAAAGTGGCATGTCTAAGCCGCATGGCTTTGAACTTAAAGGGTTCTCTATCAGGTGCTAAGTCCTTTTGAAGCCTTATACTAATCGGGTAGTAATATGATCCAGTTATAGGTAAGATCTCTGCTACGCATGTCCAGTTTGTAGCTACCCAGTTTCCAGCTAATAGAAACCTGTCTAATTTTTCCGCTATATTCAAGAAACCACTCCTCATATTTTCCCAGGCAAATTGACCATTCCTCAGATCCAGATCTATCAATCCATTCTCAGTCACAAATTTTGAAAAGTCCCTTTGACTCTGACCTTTACAACCGTGCCAGCCTTTTTTCTCCATAGGATTTAAAATAGCATTTAAATCTCCACCTAATAGGAATATCTCTTCATGATTATTGTTAAGAATACCCGTTAACTCTTTCCATAGAACTTGATTTTGAATTGGGCTGTTAAGGCCATACACATTAATGGCTTGAAAACAAGTGTGGATTTGATTAGACTTTACTTCCACCCAAATCCAAAATATATTAATTTCTTTGATAATCACTTGTATTGTGGAATCTATCCAAAAAATGCATAAACCTCCAGAGGCCCCCTGAGCCTCAGAGAAACAACATTTCCATCTATAGAACTTATTAGCAAATATTGGTAACTCTTCTCCACTAAGCTTAGTTTCTTGTAAAAAGATAATATCTGGTTTCACCTGATCAAAAGCTCTTTTGATCATGCGAACTTTGTAATGGGCATTGCAGCCCCTGACATTCCTTGATATGGTTTTTATGGTAATTGGGGAGGGGCAAATCCCATCCCTATCAACAACAATTTAGACTGGTTAGCTGCATTCCCAGCCAAGGCCATTTTCACCTTGTTTGATTTTCTTCCCCTTTTTTACCTTTCACCCAAAGAGGGTTTAGTCTTTCCAGAAGGAATTTTCTCTACTTTCCTAACATCTCTCAAGCCGAATGTATCAGAAATTCCAAGTTCATCTTCCTCACCTTCCTTTGATTGGGAGATGTAAACAGACTTAGAATCTCCAATCCGACCACTGCTATCTTTAACAGTGTCAAAGGTGGACTCTAGGTTTCTAATGGAGGAAATTTTGATGTCTTTAAAACCCACCTCCTCAGCATATATTGAGCTACTGCAATTATAAAGCATTCCCATGTTAGCACTATGTGATTTTAGCGGTGGCACATTATAAGCTAGGGTGTAGTTTCCAACTAACTCAGGGGAGTCCCTAAAGAAAGAAGAAATACCTTCCTGTGTTCCTGCATTACCATTCTACTCCAGCTCTGCATCTTTCTTATTTGGTTGATAGGTAATAACCATGGAAAAGAATATTATTCCTCTGTTGGGATTAAAAGGTTCCTCAAAACTGGAATTATAATTCTCTACCTGTCCCAACTCATTATGACTAGCTATCATCCTGGGTTCTTCTCCTTCTTTATCTGATATAGTTGATCCCCCATTGTTATCCAAGTTTGGGGTAGAGTTGTAAACTACCCCAACCCATTCAATAGACAAGATCCCATCTATAGTCTCTTTCAAGCTTCCCTATAGAAACCCCTGTGTTTGTGTGATATCCAGACTCACTACCACTCTATCAGCTATTATCCTTTGCAACTCTGCATCTGGAGATAGACTCCCCATCCTTTGTTCTATAATTTGGATAATCTTATTATTAATCATATTGATTTCTTGGGATTTACCTTTTTTGTTATTACATTAAACTTGCTCCTTTCTTGTATTGGGGTTATCTACCCGGAGGTCTTTTTCATCATCCACTATTAGTCTTTGCTTCCACACCCCTATTTTGGTTGAGATTAAAAGGGTGTCAGGTAATGGATGAACTTCCTGCCAAAGGATCAATATCTTAGGGCATGTTGACATGTTATTCTCTACTAGGAATTCTTCTTCTTTCAGGAAGATACCTAAACTATTACCAATGATGCTTAGGGTTTCAAAACCCCAATACTTGTGTGGTAGGTTTGGCAATGTCACCCAGATGGGTAGCTCCTAAATCTTCTCCATTTTTGGGTCAAAGTTCTTAGACCAATCTATGATATAGAGGCCTTTCCCATCTATCATAAAGGGGCCATTTTTCAAAACCCACTCCTTATCTTGTGGGGATGGTGCCATGACTAAGTAGGAACCATTAGCCATTGTTTTCAATGTGAAGGCTTGTCCCCATGATTTATAGCACCAGTCCCTAATATTAATGAGAGAGGGCCATGCCCTAGCCAATTTTAGAAAAAAGCATGGATTTCTAGGAAAGCGATAGATTCATTCTAGACTGTATTATCAATTGAAATGGTAGTAACTGTAGCAAATTCTACCCTAGGAAATACATCATTTGGATCTACGATCATCTTATCCATTAATTTTGGTTTCCAAAACTTCCCTTCAATACTTCTGAAATCAAAAACATGTTCGCATGCCTTCTGGTTATCTTTATGAGGGAATTTTTTTGTTTCTCCCTGTATTTGCAGTGTTTCCCTTCGTATGACCTTTGGGCCATGACTATTTTGCACCTCCCAAAGGGTTTTGGAAAGGACCATTTCTTGATTGAGCTCACCCCCAAAATGAAGTATTGTGTGAAGCTTGGTTTCCTCACTGATGTCTTTTGTAATCCAGACCTTCATGGTTAATGAAGGGTCTCTGCACATTCTTCTACGATGGCTGCTTCCAGTGGCCATTAGGACATAGTTTTTTCAAATGTCCTCCTCCCGCCCACTCCCAGTCATGCTCCATTTTATTTTTATTTTTATTTTCTAGAGATGGTAAGTTTGATTATAAAGGAGATGAGGGAATATTCTTAAGATATTATACAAAGAGAAAAGCTTACAAATGTATGAACAAATCTACTAACAAAATTGTGGAAAGTACAAATGTGAGAATTGATGAATTTGCAGAGAGAAATGATGAGGAAAAAAAGAAGGAACCTGAAGATTATCAAAGATTTGTATATGTTCAACCAGATGTTCCTAATACCTTACCAAATGCACAAACTGAGGAGGAAGCTGAACATAGAGAATTACCATTGAATGATGGAAATGAAGTTCCATCAACTACCAAGCCTTTTCTAGTCAAGTATGTAAGGAGACACCACTCAGCGAGTAAGATAATTGTAGACAAAGATGCATGAATTATGAGAAGAAGCAAGGTAAGAGATAATACATGCTAATTTCTGAATTAGAACCAAGAAGAGATAAAGATGAATTGGAAAATGAAGACTGGGTTAAAGCAATGAAAGAAGAGTTAGATCAGATTATAAAGAATAACACATGGACTTTAGTACCGAGACCTAAAGATAAAAATGTTATTGGTACTAAATGGATTTTTAGAAATAAATTGAATGAGCATGGAGGTGTAGTTAGAAATAAAGCAAGACTAGTTTGTAAGGGATATGCACAAGAAGAAGGAATTGACTATGGCGAAACTTTGGCACCTGTTTCTAGATTGGAAGGAGATAGAATTCTACTAGCATATGCAAGTTACAAAGGATTTAAAGTCTATCAGATGGATGTCAAGTCTGCATTTATTAATGGTATTCTTGATGAAGAAGTTTATATAGAAGAACCTGGAGGATTTTCTGAGAATAGTAACAAGTACATGGTATGCAAATTGCACAAGGTACTATATGGTTTGAAACAAGCACCCCGAGCTTGGTATGAAATATTACATGCATATCTAATCAATATTGGATCTCAAAGAACTAGTGATAATAGTAATGTTTATCTAAGATAAGATAGTACTAAAAAGATTTTGATTGCTGAGATATTTGTTGATGATATTATTTTTGGAGGCATGACACATTATGCAGATATTTTGTTGAAGAAATGAGAAATGAATTTTAAATGTCCATGATTAGAGAGATTAAATTCTTTATTGGACTACAAATTCAACAAGTAAAAGATGGGATCTAAATTACAAAATCAAAGTACATCAAAGAGATCCTAAAGACTTTTGGGATGGAAGACTCAAGACTGGTTGGAACACCAATGATTGCTGGTTGCAAGCTATCAAAGGAGGACAAGTCAAAGGAAGTAAATGGACGCTATACCAATCAATGATTGGTAAGATACAATATGTTGTTCCTATCAGACTTGGAATAGCTCATGTAGTTGGTATTGTTGCTAGATTTTCTGCCAATCCAAAGGATTCACATATGTTTGTAGTGAAAAGGATATTTAGATATCTAAAAGGAACCGAGGACTTTGGTCTACTATACAAGAACGGAGGAACTTTTGAGTTAACACTATACACTGATGTTGATCAGGCCAGAAATATTGATGATAGAAAGAGTACAAGTGGAGGAGATTTCTTTTTAGGAGAAAGAATAGTTACATGGCTGAGTAAGAAGCAAAGTTGTATATCACAGTCTACTGCCAAGACCTAATATGTTGCAACAGCTATGAATTGTGCAAATATTGTATGGATCAACAACTACTAGAAGGTTGCAAGAGGAGATTACCGATCCAATAATAACTTTTGTGATAACACAAGTGATATAAACATATCAAAGAATCTGGTAATGCATTATGAGGCCAAGCTCATATTTATAAAGTATCATTACTTGAGAGATAAAGTTGAAGACAAGAAGGTGATGTTGGAGTATGTGAACTCAAATGATCAATTAGAATATATATTCACTAAGACACTACCGAAGGATGCTTTTGAGTATCTCCAAGGTAAATTAGGGGTCCTAACCCTATCCAACATTCATTAGAGAAAGATGCATGTTGCATCAATTCTAGGACTCAATAAAATATCTATTTTGTGAGTTGATACTAGTGTTCACACTTTAGGTGTTGCCTGAAGTTGTGTAAAGAAATTCTACATACAATGAATTATCAGTACATACAAGGTATGATCCACTGCCTAAACAAGTTTTTAGGAGTATGAACCATTGACATTATTTTTGATTAAGGTAACTGAAGGGTTTTGAAGGGGCCCCAAAACCCTTTACAAAAGAAAGCAAAGATAAAGCATTAAAAGCACCAAAGGAACACCAAATGCCTCAAGAAATGATAGTGACAAAAAGGGGCACAACCCCAGATATTACAATATGAAATTTAACCCCCAAAAAGAGAACAAGAAAAACAAGAAACCTCTCAGTCGACAAACACAAAAAATTGCGCAGTAGCCCCATCAATTGAGTAACAATATCCCTCTTTGGCATTGAAACCTCCCAGCCAAACCTTTGGCATTGTTGTCAAAGAGGGAGAATGAATAATTGATTAATACAAAGATTAAGGGAGAATGACTGATTGAAAGAATAGAAAGAGGAAGAATATGCATAAAGATGTTAAGAGAGAATGAAAAAGAGGGAGAATAAGATCAAACAACTTAGAGGGAGTAAAGATATTACAAAGATGTAAAATGAAGATGAATAGTGTCGCCATTATTAATTGATAATGTTTCCATCAATGCCAAAGAGAGAGATTGTTACTCAACTAATGAGGCTGATGATGAAGATCGATATCATAGGTATACATGATTATAGAAATAATTAGATCAGTTGTTATTTTTTCATTGATGTCAAACAATTTATTTTTGGTTCATATTGAATTGCCATATCTTTTGGAGTTGATTTAATTGGGCAATAGATAAAGATCAAACAATGATAAGATTATCTTGAGATAATTGGTTTCTACTTTATCAAGTCGGTAAAGAAGATTGAGAAATTCAGTAAGAATAAAGAGTTAAGTTACCGAGAGTTTGTCAGTAAAGGGTTATGAAAGTCAACCAGGACACCGAGACATTAAAGCACCGAGCAGTGTATGTTAGTCACCGAATTGAGAGTTAATTTCCAAGCATAAAAAATGTTATAAACAAGGATAAGAGCACATTTAATGCAATGTTACATTGATCTGGAGGATTACAAGAAAGAAAAGGAAGCTGGTTACAAGATCTATGCATGGGAAAATTCAAGGAAGAAATCTGTGGTATAGATTAAGTGGCAAAAGTGAAGGTTTTATTTCCATGAAAAGTGCAAGTTCCAAGGTGATGCCAAAGTGGCTAACCGAGTTTCAAGTTCACTAAATTAGTTCAAAAAGATGATATAATGGCTGAGCGTGATTGAAGGAAAACCTAATCAAGCAGATTAAGAGGAAAAAACAAAGTCTGTTTATTAGATGAATTTGAAGAAAAAATGGTTGGCAAGTTGAAGTGCTGAAGTGCTACCGAGTGATGCATTAAAGAGAAAAGAAGTGATAAATATAAGTCTAGAGAAGAGATTGATGAAGCGTTGATGCCAGTAGTCTTAGACAACATAAAGGGATTTGATAAAAAAATAGGTAGTTGCATTTTTACAGATCATTTGCATACTGTTTCTTATTTTCATTTATAGCAGAAAAATATCTTAACCGAGTGGACTTAATAGTATTATTGTAACATCCTTGAGAAAGGTGACATTTTAAAAGAGTGTTCAAAGCCCTCTAAGCATGCCACTTCTAACAGGGTGCAGATCTTAATGAGTTTGAGGTAAATCGCCTAACAGGGTCACATTTAAGAAATGTGTATTGTAATCTTTAATAGGATAATCTTTTAATGGAGCATACTTCAGAAGAGTATTTTCATTTGTGGGTGACAATTCCCACATAGGTTTTTTAAAAATTGGGTCTCCTCATTAAATATAATGTCAAATGTGCTGAATGATTCATGTGCATGTTATTTAATGTTTATGCAAGTTACTACTTAAGCTATTGAAGGTATTTGGTGATTCAGTTGTTGTTGTTGTTTATCCTACTGAGTTGAATCAGAGTTAACTTTTTATGTTAAAAGTATCATAGTTTTTTGATTCACCCCCCTCTAAGAAATCCAACACATAACATTTTGATTAATAAAATGAGAAAGGAAACACAAGCACAATCCCCATATTTCACTAAGAGAAAACATGCCAAGGCTGGAGAGTACGCTCGAGGATAGAGATTCTACAACATACACCTCCAACTGAAAATCCACGGATTCCTTTTGAAAAGAATTAAAATCACTATGAATTTACAATTTCTCCCTAAGAAGACCTCTATATTCTCAAATATATAAGAATATTATCCTAACAACAATGAAAATCCATTTAATTAACCATTATTTTTGCAATACATGCGTTATGGTTTTATAGCAACAACCTCAGGCCACTTCGATCAAAGAAATGATTTTTTTGTTACAATCTATTGGAATGTCAAAAAAATATAACATGATTTTATTATTAGTTCATGACATGGACAAGTGTATAACTCTCGTTGAATGCTAGCAACATTCTTTCCATTTGTAGATGAAACAACTATCCTTATGGGTGATTACAACAAAGGTTATGATTTTGTCAGCTACTAAATCAATCACCTTTGTGAAACCTGTTCAAATTGTCATTAGCCACAAAAGTCTCTTGTCTTTTCATATCTTAGGAATATCCTATTGGTGGCCCCATTGAATGGTAAGATAAATAATCACACACATGTTGCATTGGAAGACACTATAGAGGGGTAAACTCAAGTGGAGATGCTAGATGTTCTAACAGGTTGACATATGTCAGACAGGTTGGAGAATTTAAACTTTGAAGAGGGGTTGTTTCTTGAAAGAGTCTGCGGGTATATGATACAATCATTTTACTGCCGATGAAGGTAATGGGGGCCAGCTCGCGTAGATAGAATCTACAATTCTTGGCAACTCTTAGGGGATCTCAACCTGTTGGGAGAGAATTTTGGATCTATGGTTCATATAGGATGCCATATCTATTGGGTGTTGATGAATTTACAACTCAGTTCAAGTAAATATGATTGAGTATCAATGGTGAGATACATGCTTGATGAAGATGGAGAATTTTAGGTTTACAACCACATCAAGGTACTTCCTGTAGAAAAATTGAAAATAATTAAGAACTATTTTTAACATAGAGAAGTGAATTTCATTGCCACAATATTACAAAAGGAAAAAGAATGATCTAAACCAGAGATGATAATGAAGAGGTTCCTAAAATAAAAAATTGAGAACGAAACACCAAAGATGAATATCCAAAAATACACTAACTCTATCAAACATCAGACAAGAAATAAGGCATGCCAAATAGAACCAAAAGAGAAGGGTATTCCAACCCATAAAAAAGAGTAAATGCTTGTATCTCAACCCTTAGAATATAATATTTTAATTGATAATCAACAATTCATGAGCACTAGTAGTCAAAAGATGGGTTAATAACATCAAGACGAAAATGAAATTTTCCATAGTTTTTTGTGTGTGCAGTGAATTCATCCTTCCCTTAAATGAGGAGACCAAGTAATTTCCTCTTTCTTGCTAATATATGTAGATGAGACTTCTTCCACTTCTGATTCGATAGATCCTTGCTACCAGTCAAACATTCATGGCCCCGACAAGGATATCACCTTGGCATCCACTAAATTTTTTCTACTGCTAATTAGGTGTTCATAGCCTTGATAGAGTTATTAGCATAGCCTAAAATTGCATAATTTTTTTGCATTTAGATGATTTTAATTCTTTTATTTTCTCTTTTCCTTTAAAAATAAATACAAGTTGACAATAAAGTCATTTCCTCACGCTAGTTTCCAAAGTGGTAGCGGAATAGTCCCTGATATTTTACTTGGTAAGTTGTCATAAATATATTCCACCTACTTACTCCAGGTAATTAATGTGGTTTGTGACAAAATATTATCAGACAATATCATTTATCATGAAATGAAAGATATTAGCACCACCTATCTCAAAAATAAAGCTTGTACATTGAGAATATTTTATACTCCTACACCGCCGATCGTAAAACACAGCCCATGGTCACCCTCTAGTCACATGGTCATGCAGAGCGCGCCCACAACACCAAGGTCTCCAATGATGAATGATACATGTATGCCCGATGGATTTTCTAGCCACTACGTGAAGGATGCACCCTATCAAGGTTCTACCAGCCCACCAAATGTCCTTCTAGACACCTACGCTCTAACATGGCCCACTAATGCATACTTAGGGAATATTCCTTCTTGTGAGTAATTTTACGACCAACAACATTCTAGATAGTTTTTCTTTCCATGCCATTTAGATTGTCCCATGCAATCATGGCATCTTTGGTCAAGTTGTCATGGTTTTACTTTCGATCCCAACTGGCATGCTTGCTGTAGTCTACTAATCAGAAGAATACATTCGCCCACAACATGAGAAATTGAGATATTCATGGTGGATTTTTTGACATGTCGATCGATTGTAACAAACTATAATCATTATGTGGTCATGTTGACCAATGGTTATTTTATAAAACCCCAGAGTCTTGCAAAAGAAAGAGGTTGGAAATACTAGACTTTGTTCAGTAAGTAAGGACATAGACTCTTTTATTTGCAGAGGTTTCACTTTTCTGAGAACAATACCTTATGGCCTATCAACCAGGGGTGCATACTGTAACATTTATTTTATGGGGAATTCTCTCTTTCCTTGGCATGTTTTCTCTTAATAAATCATGGGGACTATGCATTAGGTGCCTTTTCATTTTTTATTAGTCATTGTGTCATGTCCTGAACTCTCATAGGTTTGATTCAATTGATTTATGTTTTCTGTAGCCTGCTCCTCAGGAAGAGGGTGTTTAAAAAGTGATGTATTTTATTTCAACCCTTATATGAACTATTTATTTTTGTTAATAAATAGGGTCATATACCATGTCCCTTGTTGAGGAGAATTTTATTTTCTTTAAGAGTGATGTGCCTTAATCCAGATCATTGAAAATGCTTCCCACGACAGGATATGAATGTGTGAGCCCTATGTCCAATGACTTTGGCTCCTCATTCTCTTGTCAATAATTAAGGGAATGTGGTGCACCATGTCATGAATAGATGCATGCATGAAGCTCTGAATAGAAGGGTCAAATTCCCTACAAGTACCATTTGACAAATTCTTAGCCCGTATAATAAAACTTTGATTCAGTGCTTCACATCCCCTTAGCTTAGGTTATTTGTTAAAGGTTTCTTCCTTCCTTTTCCAAAACACCAACCATGAATAGCCAACTTATAAAATCCCCAAGGTTGTGTTGTAGGGCGCACCCCGTCCCACTACCTGCAACACTTCTAGACTGCTCATTGGTTAGGCAAGAGCCTAGTTGAGGAATCAACAAATATAAAAAATAATCTTTAATTCTAAGTTAGAAATAAATTCATTTGCCGATATTTTGCAAATCGAGGAGTATGAAACCTCATTTAACAACACTTATCAATGATCAAAAGAGAGCACACTGACCGAGAGCATAACAATTGGTGTGTTGGGAAAATGATCCCAGTACTTCAGACAACTTGTAATGACTACCTCTTCCAAGTGGAGTAAATGCCCATGCATGCAAGAAAGCCTTATCCTCTATACAAAGGTCATCACTTTCATAAGATGACACAAAGTTATAGTAATTTAGTAAGTCTTAGGTGTGGGCTGTGAGAATATTAGCTAGGAAAGTATGGATACACATGTTAGGATTACCACCCCCATGTTACATAAGTATATCTTAGGATACATGACAAATAATAGGCTCATAACACTTATTAGAACTAATTAAGAGCTAGATCTTGCCTCCATAAAATGGGTTTTGAGTAAGGATTTCGTGAATATAGAAGATCACTATAGGGTTAATATTGATATTTCTTCTAGGTTTGTCAGTTCTTTGTTGAATTTAGGGAACCTAGGGATATTATTGAATTTATCACTATTGGGATCTTTGGTAGGGATTACTGTGAGGGTCTAGAAGATATTTTGGGAGTTGCATGTTATGGGGTTGAATTATTTCTTGCAAAAAAATTGAGGTCTTTCCTATAGAAAGAGATAGAGGTGCCATGGATGCCTTTTGTTTCTAATATTTGTACTATGACACTTGTTGTGCATCGGTGCTACGCACGGCATGGGGTCAAATTCCTAAAGAATTTTGCAAACCCGAATGAGGATCTTGACATGGAGTGGTTGGAATAATTTCAACTACGGGTTATCTTCGAGCAAGGGTGTGACTCTACAGACAACCAAGCGTAGGATGAGGAGGTCTTTGCCTCAGGAAATGAGTCAGGAAATGCGGAGGTAGTGAGAACAACTCTGTTAGGGATAGCCATGGTTTTGGCAATGTGCAGTCTGCATTAGAAGTAGAGATGAAAAAAATCCTTTTTTAATTTTGAAAACTCTATTGTAATGAAAGCGTAAATGTTGAAATGTGAAGGAAAATCCATTTTGTACTTTGTAAATAGATACTTGTTAATGAATAGATATATATTTTTCTAGTTTCCTTTAATGTTTATACCTATTTACTTGTCATCATTTCCTTTACTTTAGCACATGTTTTTTAAAATAAAATTTTGGTAATTTTAATGTGCATAGTGTGGTAATCTATCATAGCCAAGAACCTGCTACCACATACATAGTTAGTAGTTGTATGCACCCTAAAATGGTCGCCTAGACTTTGGGCCCCATTTATTATTTTATCATTTTATCAATTTCCTGAATCAATGCTTTGGAACATTTTCAATTCAAATCAATTTCCTTGATCAAATTGTAATTAATTCAATTATTCAATTATTTCAATATTTCCTAAGGTTTGATCATTTTTATTTAATTAAAAGATTTAATTTTCTTTTTAATTAAATAAAATTCCTCTCATTTAATTAAAGGATTTAATCTCCCTTTTAATTAAATAAAATTCCTCTTATTTAATTAAATTCAATTTCCCCCATTTAATTAAATAAAATTCTTCTAATTTAGTTAATTGAAAGAAAACCTCTCTTTTAATTAAATAAATAAAAATCCCCACTTAAAGCACTTTATTTGTTGAAAAAGGAAATGAATTAAATTAAAAATTAAATAAAAATCCCTTTTTCATCACATCTTC
>MU226477.1:2007655-2020832 GCA_018584345.1 Thuja plicata
TCTAGAGTTTTGTGTCAAGACTTTAATTTGGTTCTCCTCTCCATGTGCATCTCTCTAGAGTTTTGTGCCATGGACCCTTAATTATTGTTTTCTATATTGGCCTTTGTGCCCAAGATTACTATAAAAGAAGGGCTTTCTCTCTCATTTTCTCTAAGCATGAAGAACCATCATCAAGCACACAAAGTCTTCTAATCATGATCAAGAAGCAATACCAAGATCTCTCAAGAATTCAAGACATTTACATTCTCAATCCAAGCACTTGAGCACATTTACTTCCATGGAGCCATGAATTGGCATGGTAGATCAACTTCATACTCTTCCACAAAGTTCAAACAACTTAAAGCATTTATCCTTGTGGATCTAAGGATTTGAATCCACCACAAGGGTCTCCATACAAGCAAGGTGAATTTGTTTATTTACTTTGTTTATTTCTGCAATTTCAATTACATATATTTGAGGTTAATTCCAAAACTGAGGTTTGACCAAGGCAAACCCCTCCCCCCCCAATAAAAAAATATCTTTTTCTTGTAGGTACAAGTTCAGGACTACGGATTTGGACTCAGATCTGGATACCCTTTTTGGCAAACTTTCAGGATCTGTGAACAGAGTCACTTTTGGATCTGTGAAAGTCAAGGTTGACATTATTGGGTCAGGGTCAACCTCACCCCTGACCTAGGTCAGGGTCGACTTCACCCCTGACCTAGGTCAGGGTCGACATTTTGGGGTCAGGGTTGACATTTTTGGGTCAAGGTCAAATTTTTTCATAAGACGACATCAGAATGGAAAACAATTTCTGGGTTTTGTTCATCTCTGCGTTTCCTTTTCAGATCATACTTCAATTTTTCTAGAAATAGCCTACAAAACTCAAAAAAAAACATTCTTTAATCTGCACTATTTTAAGGTTGGTACTTCATCTCATCCATTTCAATTCCTAGAACTATCATATAAATTCCTTTCTAAAAAAGGAATTTAAGATCTTTCCTCTTTGCTCTCATTTCCAAATGGATGATTCATTTGTGCATTGATCCTTCTTTTGGATTAATCAATTTGGATATTTCATTTGTGCATTTGAGGTTAAAAGGAACATCTTATCTTCCCCACACATCACACAAAGATCCACTTATTTCAAATGTGACATCTTTTCTTATGTTACACATTGGTGACATTTTTAGATCTTACATTAATTTAAATCAATAAAGGTCTTGCAATGCATAGAGGAATGAGAAATACTAAAATGGGTGTTAGGAGAGTGTGAAATTGGACTCCTTAATTAAAGGCATACAATTTGCAATGCTACAAGAACAAAATAAATTATATACTTGTATATGATCAACTCATTCCAATGTGTAGCCTGATGACCTTATAAAAAGACATGTTGTCAATTAGTGCCAAAACACTTAGTCATCACAAAGTTGACCGAGCCAACATCTTGAAGTGCAACCCAAGTAGTGGCAGTGTCGACCGAGTAGAAATTGGTAATCAGTATTACCTGAGTGATCAATCTTACCCAAGTACATAGTATAGCCCGAGTGCCAGAGCTTACTATGTTGCCCGAGTGACAACATATTGCTCGAGTGCCAATATATCACCCGAGTGGATTACTGGACCTGAGTAACAAGTTTGGGCCGACTAAGTTTATATTGTTTGATATTATTGTATGTCATGGAAGCCGACTTACAAAATTATTTGATCTAGATAAGGTATAAATATAAGGTATTTTGTTTATCCAAATGTGTGTGAATAAGTGTGTATGTGAATATGAAGTGGCAGATTGATTGAGAAGGCTACAATAGTATAAGGAACAACAAAGACTCATCCATCACATTCAAGTGATTAGTATTATATCATTAGATATTATTCAAAGAATCAGAGTTGCATAGAAGATCATCTACTGGTTCATCCTAATAGGTGCATCAACAAAATCCTCTAACAAGGTGGAGTTAACAGTCCTTTACAAATCTCCTAACAGAGTTGCATACTTAATTGTATTGTACAAAATCCTTTCACAAGGTGGACCTACCATTCCTTATTGCTCCTAATAGGTAAGACCATCATAAGTGATCAATTGTAATCTTTAACAAGATAAAATTATATTACAGTAATAAATCTTGTGGGTACCATCCCCACCTCAGTTTTAATTTCTATTTGGAAGGTTTCTGGGTAACCAAATATTGTGTCAAGTGTTGTGTATGTTTAGTACTTTTATGTTTCATGCATCCAATTAGATTAGATAATCTAATAAAGGATTAAAGAGATTAAGTATTATTGGTTCCTGATTCACCCCCCCTCTCAGTCACCTAGCCTCAATATATTTCCAACAATTGGTATCAGAGCTAAAGGTTCTCTTAACAGAAGTTTAACAACTTGAGAAAAGATCAGAGGAAATGGAAATATACAGACTGGAGAAAGCCATTAAAAATGAAAAGATAGATCTACAAGTGGCCACAGATCAGATCACAAAACTCAAGGAGCAACTCTCTCTTTCCCTGAAAAGAAGAAAAGATTTAGCATTGCAGATGAATGATAAAAGTTACATAGAAGAAAGAATTGAAGACTTATGCAAAGAAAGAAGTTCCAAAGAAGAAGATGCAGCAATTGAAGACCTACTTGCAAAGAATCTTAATTTACATGAAGAAGTTAGAAAGTTGAAAAGAGAACAAGAAATTCATTTAGTCAGAATATGTGAAGTCATGGAACAAAAGAATCAAGCAGAAAATGATAGAGAAATGGCACAAGAAGATAAAATATTGCTAAGTACAAGATTAGAAGAAAAATAAAATGAAACTCATCATTTGTCACTTCAACAAGAAGATATGATAAATCAAATCAATAATGCAAATCAAGAAGTTATCAATCTGAGGACAGAAAATGAAAGACTGCAGAATGATCTCAATACTTAAAAACAAACCCATGATAGTATGATGAATTCAAAAGTAAGCATGGATCAGTTGACAGAGAAAACTCAACTCAAACATTCATGGACAGACTGGATTAGGTTATACTGAACAAGGTGAAACCTCATAGCAAGGAACACAAAAGAACAAAAAACATACTTGTTATCATTGTGGCAAGTTAGGGCACACAACAAATAATTGTTGGAGAAATGGAAAGTCAAAGTTTAATGGAAAATGCTATAGATGCAACAAAAATGGACATAGGGAAAGTGAATGCATTGAGAAACCTAAGTTTGAAGGAAAATGTTTCAATTGTAACATACAAGGTCACAAATCTTTCGAGTGCAAAACTAAGAAATGGAACCCTGCTGAACAACTAGCTAAAGAAATTTTTGGTTGGGATTACAACACATGGAGCAGATGTTGTCATTGTGGTGAATATGGGTATATTGGTGCAAATTGTGCAAAAAAATCACCTCAGAAAAAGGAATCCTACTAAGAGATGTTATGTGTGTAAACAACTCGGTCATCTAAGCAAGAATTGCATGAACAAAGAAAAGGTAGATACTAGTTTTGAGAAAGGCAAAACAAAATTTTATGAGATCAGAACTCAAATGAGTCAGCTGTGGGTAAGGAAATCTCCTGAGAGTTTAGATCAAAACAATTAAGGATCGAATGACACACAAAGCAGTGAGTTGGGTGGATCTACCATCTCTGAATAAATATGCAAGGAGACAACTAGAACTGTGCATACAAGCCATCATACATCAGTTCCAGACATGTTAACAAGTCCAAATCAACATATTGACACACTAGGACACACTATATTTTTAATTGAGTCAGGATCTTAGTTACACAAGCTTAACTGAGTTAAGTTAGGTTGTATGGTTTTGAGGATGCAGAAGTTAGTTTTTGCCAAGCTTCATTCCAAGATATTCCAACTACCATGTATGGAGCATTTAATAAAAACTCAACGGTAAAATATCTTATAAAAGATGAATTGAAAAGGTTATTGTTTACAAAGTTTTCAGTTTGCAGAGTGATTCATAGAAAATTTGTGTTCGAAAGATTTAAGTTGTGAAGTTTTATCAAACCTCTGAGCATTATGGCATCTACATCCAACAACAAGGTTAAGAAAGGATCTAAAATGTTGGTGAGGAATGTTGTCTGCGAACCTCCAAAGTTTAAGCTTCATCCAACTATTGCAGAGGAGATAGATCCAATGGGAGCTCATTCCCTAATTCCTCTAAAGGTACTGTTGATCAATGATATCCGAGCCTTCTATCATTGCACCATTCAACAGATAGGCACATTGGAAATGAATAAAGCATATGGGATACTTTGTGAAGCTGGGAATTTGAAGCCATAACATAAACACCTTAAAGTCAAGGGTTTGATTCATATCATGCATATGCCACATAACTTTCAAATTAAGTGGATTAGGTTTGTTCTGAGCCATGTTCACGACATGCATATATGGAATGAGCAACCAGTAAAGATCACCAAGACAATGGTACACCGTGTTATAGGGTATCCTATGATTGAAAAGTCTAAAGCTATGAAAACCCTACCCCGGGATGACCTAACTAAGAAGACTCTTTCCGAGTGGGATAGAAGAGGCATGAGATTAAATGGAGTTACATACATGGAATTGAAGTTTAGGATTCATGTAATTGTGTACAAAATCTACAGTTATAGCCAACCAAACAATGTACCATGTGAGGTTGTGGACTTGGTATACGTGGTCAAGAACAACCTTTCATTCGACCTTGTCGAGTTGTAGCTCATCCAATTGAGCAAGAACATGCAAAGCATCCAGGTATCAAAGACCAATCCATGTAAGTTTGGTTCACTTCTGGTCTGCATATTCTTTTACATTCAAAATTTTTTCCCTTCCAAAGGCACAATTGTTTGGAAGAAGGAAATACCCATAGTTTATCAGATAAATGATTTCATAGTAGAATTAGGAGACAATTTTGAGAGCATCATGGATGCATACTTTGAGGATTTTAGACAGAAGATGCAGAATAGATATAGAATTCCTAAAACAATTGGTAGAAGACTACAAAGATGATGTTTGCTTCCTAGTTGACTGTGATAAAGTATACATTCAGGTAGTCAAGCCTAGGGTTGCATGTGTGAAACCTATTGCATATGAGGTTAACATAGATGAGACCAAAGACATCATTGAGGCTCTTGTAAATGATCTTGTTGATCCCAAAGCACCATACATTGGTACCTATGAAGAAGCCAAGAGTAGAATTTCATTGGAAATTGAGATTCCTAAGATCTTGAAAAGAGGAAAGAAGAGGTTAGAGAAGTTTGGAAAGAAGTATGGAAAGAATTCAGACTCTCCTCCTTCTATCACTGAAAGTAAATAATATGAAATTAAAATAGAAGTTGATGAGAATGAATCTATTATGGATCAAATTTTCAATAAAGTCCACAAGTTAATTAAAGATTTAAGTGGTCAAGAGAAACTACTGTAGAAGGTATAAATGAAGTTTGAGAATAAAGTTCTAAAGAATGTTGCAGGAAATATTGCAATTGACCAAGTGAAGCTAAACACTCTCATTAGCTCTCTAGAAACTACTGTTAATAATGTTGTTTCATTATTTGTAAAGTTGAGTGATACTTCCAACTTTACCATGGAAATCAAGACCAAGATGACAAAGATAGATATAGATTTAAAGGAAAGTGCAAACCAGTTGGCACTTAACCCTAGTTCAAGTTCAACACACTTTGTGAAGATCAAGTATCTGACAGACATTCAGGCAAAATTTCTAAGGGAAGAAGCAAGAACAAGGGAATCCCTTATAGCTATGCAGAGCCAACTCCTTCCACACATGGATGTAATGCAGAAGCATATAGCTCATGCCAAGACACTCATACGTGACAACAACTTTTCAGTTGCAAAGCTTATGATGGAGTTGTCAACATAGATACAGATTGAGTTTCAAATCCTAACGGTGTTGCATAATTGGGACAACACTTTGTCTCAAATTTTGAAGGTACGTAGTGATTTCCTATCCTACTTTGGTATTACCATGTAGATATATTTTTGGCATTTGTGTCAAAAACAAGGGTGAAAGTTATTGTATATACATATAAGGAAATACATGTAAAGAAGAGAAGAGAAGAAGATATATATATATATAGGGAAAAGTTAAAAAAAAATTAAAAAACAAAAAATAGAGTCAGTTGTAACTGAGCCACAAAGCTGTTGTCAAAACCCAAGAAAGTACCCAAGCATATGGTAACGAGCAGTTTTGACTCAGAAGTTTGTGCAGTTTTTAAACATGATAAGTTTGTTTGGTCACTAATGCCAAAGGGGGACATTGATGACCTTATGGTAAGATATGTTGTCAATTAGTGCCAAATCACTTAGACATCACAGAGTTGACCGAGCTAGCAGCTTGAAGTGAAACCCGAGCATTTACAATGTAATCTGAGTAGTGGCAATGTCGACCGAGCAGATAGTGGTAATTAGTATTACCCGAGTGATCAATATGATCTTAGTATACAGTGTAGCCTGAGTGCCAGAGCTTACTATGTTTCCTGAGTGACAACATATTGCCCGAGTGCCAGTATATCACTCGATTGGATTATTGGACTCGAGTAATAGTTTTGGGCTGACTAAGTTTATATTGTTTGATATTATTGTATATCATGGAAGCTGACTTACAAAAGTATTTGATTTGGATAAGGTATAAATATAAGGTATTTTGTTTATCCAAATGTGTGTGTATGTGAATATGAAGTGGTAGATTGATTGAGAAGGCTACAATAGTATAAGGAATAGCAGAGAC
Organism: Thuja plicata; assembly: GCA_018584345.1. Classification (NCBI taxonomy): domain Eukaryota; kingdom Viridiplantae; phylum Streptophyta; class Pinopsida; order Cupressales; family Cupressaceae; genus Thuja; species Thuja plicata. The sequence continues at coordinate 2,014,359 of MU226477.1, forward strand.
TCATCCATCATATTCAGGTGATTCACTGATTAGTATTATATCATTGGATCTTATTCAGAAAATCAGAGTTGTATACAAGATCATCTACTGGTTCATCCTAACAGGTGCATCAACAAAATCCTTTAAGAAGGTGGACTTAACAGTCCTAACAGAGTTGCATACTTAATTTTATTATACAAAATACTTTCACAAGGTGGACCTAACAGTCCTTATTTCTCCTAATAGGGCAGGCCATGAGAAGTGGTCAATTGTAAGCTTTAACAGGCTTAATTTATACTGCAGTAATAAATCTTGTGTGTACCATCCACACCCCAGTTTTAATTTCTATTTGGAAGGTTTCTGGGTAACCAAATATTGTGTCAAGTGTTGTGGATGTTTATTAATTTTATATTTCATGCATGCAATCAGATTAGATAATCTAATAAAGGATTAAAAAGATTAAGTTTTGTTGGTTCATGATTATATACTTGTATATGATCAACTCATTCTAATGTGTAGCTATCATCATGAAGTGTATATTCTATAACTCTTGTTGCCCAATAATTTTTGGCATACTATGTAGCTAAATCTCTCCAATAAGCATAAATATCTATCAAGGAGAAAATATGAGGCCTCCTAGAAAGTATATCAACAAATATGTTTTTCTTACCCTTGACATAAATAATGTCAAAATTGCATGTCTGCAATCAACTAACCCAATTTTGTTGCCTATCATTGAAATCATTTTGGATCATGAAGTATATGACGTTATTATTGTGTTTTTTTATTTTTTATGATGAACTTACCTCCAACTAGGTATGGTTTGAATTTGTCCAAGGCATGCATAATGACCAACATTTATCTATGATATACTAAGTAGCTCCTCCCCGCACCTCTCAAATTTAAGCTGTGAAATGTAATGGGCTTCTTAAATTGCATCAAAATGGCCCCTATACCATCATTACACTATCACACTCCAACTCAAAAGGTTTGGCGAAATGAGGTATTTCCAACAATAGACATGTAGGCATTCCCTGTTTGAAGTGCTCAAAACACTTATGTGTTGACCACTCAAAGGTTCTCTTCTTAGTAAAATCTACAAGTAGGATTTTAGTCTATGATAAGTGATAAAAAAATCTCATATAGAATCCAAAAATACCAAATAATTCATCAATTTGTGTGAGATTCATAGGAGAAGGCCATTAAAAAATGGTCTTAATCTTATCAGGATCCACTCCAACTCCTTGTGGATTAATGATGTGACCTAGATAGAGATGTTTTTTCATCCCAAAGTCACAATTAGATTCTGTCTCAAAAAGATGCCCACTCTCCAAAATTCTCAATACCTCCTAAAGAGGTTGCATATGCTCCTCCCAATTCATACTGAATATCAGGATGTCATCAATAAATTTCCTCATTTACTTCCAAAACACCTTATTCATACAACTTCAAATAGTAGTTGAAGTATTGATCAAACCAAAGGGAATTGCCAAGAAATTAAAATGCCTAAAATGACACCTAAAAGATTTTTTTCTCAATTTCCTCTTTTCTCATTCAGATATGATGGTATCCTAACCTCAAACTAATCTTAGAGAAGTACCTATCCCTATGCAACTCAGCAATCATATCATCAATTTTGGGAATCAGATACCTTTTCTTGATTATATTTTTTTCAAGTATATGCGTTTGATACACATCTTTATCATCCCATCCTTATTTTTAACCAATACTATTGTTGATGTGAAAGGACTCTTACTAGGTCTGATTTACCCCATTATTAGTAACTCCTTAATTTATTTTTCTATTTCATCATTGCACCTCTTAAGATGTTAATTATGAGTAGTAATCACTACTTTGGATTCCTCTTATAGCTCAATGATGTGTTATATTTCCTTCTCGGGTGGAACTCCACGGGGAATGCTCCCAAATAGCTTTCTATGCTTAGAAAGTCACATTTGAATTTCTAGGTAGTTACTAATATTTTTCTAATCTATAAGTGTGGGAACCATTGGCATGATGGGACACTCTATTTCCAACTCTATCTGACCATTTCCCAATCAACCATTCCATCCTCTTGAGTAATACCATTCTAGGTCCACCATCTAAAAGTTTGTAAAGTACCACTTTCTTACCTTGGTGTTCATGACTCATTTGTAACTATACACACTTAAAAATGGTCAACACCTATGGCTCCCTTTTTAACATGTCTATATCCTATGTTTGGTCTTTATCATTCATTGATATTGTGTCAATTTTGTATTAATTAAATTACGTCAATTATTTAATTAATTATTATTTTTCATCCTCTAATTTGACCATCTTTTTTCCATTTATCCTCGATCACCGGTCCCATTAAATAATTTTGTCAATTATTTCATCTTTGTACTAGGGAAAATATTTATTTATTTCACCCCTTATCCCAATATCACCTCTTTGATAACTAAATACATTTATTTCTTTACCCCTTAACCCTCTTTCCCAAATTATAAAGTTTATATATTTAATTTTTCAACTTGCTAGATGTGAGTGAATTAATAATTTTTAATTATTAATTCCACTCTATTTTCTAACTCCACTTCCCTCTTCACTTTTAGCTCCCCTTCACTCCACCTCACTCTTTCGACTTTCTCATTTGCTCCACTTAACTCTTACTAACTTTTATTTCCCTCTCCACTTCCAAATAATACTTGCCTATTTGACTCCATTTAACTAACCCTCACATTCAATATTGTATGTAAAGTGTTCTTTGATCTCGTCCATCCGATCAATGTAGAAAAAACTATAAATTGGCCTCTCATTCTTAATTCTCACAACCATGATATTTTGATTATCCTTGTTATTAGTCTATAAATTTATGTTTGCTTTATCATATTTGTGCACTCATCAAATTGTGAGAAACACCAATTAGAGGAGAATGAAAAATAATGGAATGGAATGAAGGAGATGCATAACATTTGTTTGAGTTTGTTATTTTATTTTATGCATTTTGTCTCATAGTTCCATTGATGTGATTAGGATGTTGTTTGCATGATATTTAAATTTTTATGGTTCATATTTATATCTTGTATTTTCTAACCCCTTTTCGCAGTTGACATATTGGTGAGCATGTCAAAAATCTAATGAATATGCAAAGTTTTTTTTTGTTTATAGGGATGAAGACACTGAATTTGGTTTCTACATAGTTGATCTATTGTATTGTTTAATTGTGACCCTTTCCTGCACAATTGTTGCCTAGAATTATGCTATTGGAGTCCATTTCTGCGCAATTTCTTATCATATTGCACAATTATCCCTATTTCCTGCATAATTGTGGACTTTTATTCACATATGTTTTTTTTCTAATCTAACCTATATGTGCATTGAAAAAAAACATTTTTCTGATGTTTGGTTAATGCAAGGTTTTGGATATCTAACGTGTTTCTTTTGATAATTTGGTTAACAAAATTGAAATGGACAATACCTAGCCTAATTTGGAGTTATGAATAAAAAACAATCTGCACTTAGCCTAATTAATGTGTTTCAATGGACAACCACTCTCATCTAGCTTAATTAAGGGGTATGAATGAACAATAAATGGTAGATTGTTTAATTAGATGGATGAAATGAACCTTATGATTCTATTTTACACTTAAATACAGGTTAAACTGAATAATTGAAAGAAAATTTATTTATTCTCAGCAACTATAGTAGTCAGAACATTTGATTTAGTGTATGTGCAATTATCTATATGTTTGGTGCATTTTTCATAGTTTTATGTGCGTTATTCTCAAATTTTTGTGCACTTGTGTGAGTTTTTTTTGTATTTTTTGCAAGTTCTAGTGTAGTGGATTGATTTGTTGTGCATTTGACTGGTAAAAATGAGTTTATATGTTCAATTTTTATTTTGATCCTTCGATTCTCTTCTTTTGTTAGTGTAGAGGATTTGGTGTTACTAATAATCTGTGCAAAAGACTTTCACTATTGTGGAGTGAAGACTTTCATGACAAACTACTAATAAGTTTGAAGTAGGATGCTTGAAAAAGATTGTGATTTTAAACATTGTGTGTCTATTCTTTCTAGTTTATATCACATTTGTTTTTAAATTGACAAGTGAGCTATGTATAGCTGAAATGTCTTGTGTGCATGCACTTTGTAGGGTGGACCTATTGTTGCACTTAGTTTCCTTGCCCCTACCTTCAGGATCCTGGGTGTAAGAGAAAAGAGACAATGACACTCATCTTTTTCTTTTTTTATAATAGAGCCTTCCTTGGTGTGAAAATAAGTACTCACCCCAAGGGATAACTCTAAGTGGTACTTTCCTTCGGTATGCTATACAAATAGTTATGAAAAAGCTGAGACTACTTGGTGAAAAGCTATATTTTGATGGTTTCCTAGTACCCACATGCATGTGAGCTATATAAAACCCCTTTAACTAGGGATGGGGCAAGCTAGTAAGCGAGCCACTACAACATGGTTATACATTACGCCCCCAAAGTTCCCCAACTACAAACCATCTTGTTTTAGCATCCCAAATCCCATACTCTTTGATCTAGGGAGTGTGGATCGTACCCCGTATATTCCCCTCATGTATCTTTATTGTGAGACAAAAAATTACTCATTTATAAGGTTTTTCAACTTTCAAGGTAAGACAAAAGGTGTTCCAGTTCTCTGTTGGGGGAATGAGCACCACTTGATCTCTATCTGTTCCCAGTGTCTACGATATTTTAGTATTGCGAGGGCCTCAACAAGTATCATCCATTTCTAGCCTAGTTTGTAAATTCTTTCAAGTGTTTTCAAATGTGCATACTAGCGAATTCAAACATGGGCTAATATTGGCACCTAAAATATTACTTTAATTTTTTTGTTAGATTCAAGCAACCATTGTGTCTGATGTATCTTATGTGAGTGTTGAATTTTTTTTCCTTTCTTACACAACTCACTCAAAATATCAAATAGTTGTCAAAATACAATTGTCACAACAAACTAGTCTCAAAACTTTATCAGACTCAAAACACATGAGATATAAAAATATTAGAAACTTGGGAATCTTGTTTCATTCTTGCATCTCAAAACATAGGTGTTACTTTACGTTAACATTTTCATGATCATCATCTTTCCTAGGTCTTAAGTCCATTATTGCCTAGTTGTTTTGCATTGTCTCAAATTTAGGTCATTATTTTATTCATGTCTCAAAATCCTTCATATTATTTCATTGTATTTTCCTTAGCGTATGTCCTTAGATTTAATTTAGAATCCAAAAATTAGATTAGGAAAATCCCAAAAATCAAGTCTTAGGATCAAATCCTAGGTTATTGTTAGGGAATCTAGACCTCATCAAACTTTGTTCTTTATCATTATCACCAATTCAAAACCCTAACTCATCATTCCAATAACGGACATGAATTTGTCATTTATCCATCACTTTAACCTTTTGATCCTTTAAGGTCTTCAATTAATTTCAGTCTCTTAAGGTTACTTCTCTAGATTTGTATTTCTAAGGTCTTCAAAATCTCAAAAATCCCAAAAACATAGATTGCATTCCTCATCCCTAAGTTGCATTTTTCCATTTTCAAAAATATCAAAATATCCAAACATATATTACGTTAGTCATCTTTAAGTTGCATTGTCAAAATGCTCAAAAATACCAAAAACACAGGTTGCATTTTAGCACCTATTAGTTGCATTTGTCCTTCATATTTTAGAGTTGTATTTGTCATTCCTTTAGGTGAATTTTATTTCAGCCTTAAACTTTACAAATCCAACAAGAGATGCAAAGTGTCAAAGTTCCTGCCAATAGTATAATGCATTAATTATTTATTAACTTTTGATTGCATTAATGCATAAATAAAATAGAATTATAATACCATTATATTACATAAATAATTAATTATTACAAATTAAAGCTTACTTAAGTAGATTATTAAAAATAAAATAAGCAAATTTATGTTTTTACAAGTAAATCTTAAAAAGTAAAAGTGAAATGAAATATATTGAGAAATTAGAAGATAAATCATATTTAAAAATAAATAAAAATTAAATATCTATATTTGTTAAATTTTAATTTTCTATTTTGATAACCGCTATAAAAAATGTAAAAAAAATATCCTATTAATAATTAGGCTTTTAAAGCATATATATATTTTTAGATTATTTAAAATAAAAGTAAAAGGTAATTTAATAAGATATGTATGATATTAGTTATCATGTTTATAAATTTGTGAATTGTTATTATTCTTTTAGTGAAGAGAAATCATAGGGTGGTCAAAAAATATTATTCAAAACATCTCTCCTTAACATACTATTTCTCCTCCCTTACCTAAGCCAAAATGTACCATTTATTGTAATTATTATTAATGAAAAATTAAAATACATTGCATTTCATATTTCTTAATTAAACAAGGACGCATAGCGTCTAGTTCCTGCCTAAGTCCTAAAGATTAAGCCTTACGAGATTTGGCTTGATGAACATTAAATATTAAATAGTAAATATAATCATTAATTAAAATAAACATTAAA
>MU226477.1:2021238-2065218 GCA_018584345.1 Thuja plicata
AAATATATTAAAACTATATCAATGAAAAAGGTGTTAAAAAATACAATGTTCTAATTGGACAATTAATCAAAACAGTAGCATTGCAATGAATGCTATAATATCCTGCCTGTCGGCAGGAACTAATAATAATTACAATAAATGAGACATTTTGGGTGCCATATAGACAATAGTGTATGAAAGTATGATTATAAAAAATACACAATTTAATCAAATGGACCCTTTACTTATATATATGTAGGAATGTCCAATAACAAGAAGTTTTCATGATTCAAACATATATAATATTATATTTAGTTTTAATTTTTAGAATCACATAAAGCCTTGTGATTATGACTTAAATCAACAAAATATAAAATATTTTTAAAAACAAACTATAATATTGTTAAGAACTTAAGACAATGTCAACCCAACACTTTTACCTAAATTTCCAAATTTTCAAATGCTAAATTTGTAAGTGAGGGTTGACATTTTTAACTATAATATTTTTTCCCTTCCCAACACAACTAAGGAAATTGATAAAGCCTAAAGAAATAGGTGATCATATAATATATAAAAATGCATTGACCCTATGTCAAAAATGTCAACCTTTGTTAGTTTTAAACTTTTAGTTACAAATCAATCTATAATCTTAAATTGAATTGGTCGGTCAACTATCACTCTGAAAATCATTTATTTTAGTTAAAAATTTTCAATTTTTGGGGGAAGTCAAGCTTGTAAACTAGAATACAGAGTATGATTTGAAATGAAAGAAAATGCATAAAGTTTTCCAAATGCTCTTCCCTTAAAAAGAAAACCCATTTTACATTCTCTTAAATCATCGGTCAGCCCTCAACCAATATGCGAAATGAGCCACTTTAGGCAATTTTCTTTGGAAGCGGTTCTCTAGAAAAGAAGAGTAACTTAAATGCTGATGTTTTCTCTGTATGCTTTGCATTGAAGAAATTGGCTGAACAAATATGCATTGGTAGGATGGACAGACTAGCATTTAATGGCCAAGGAAGCTAAACAAAATTGAAAAGATCAATTTTATCAATCAATGTGCATGCCTTAGGAGGTAAGATTATCACTAAATTTAAAGATTTAAGTGCAGTTATCTTATACTCTTTCAAACTCCAAGTCTAATCATCAATGCACGAATTAAAATTGTACACCCCTGAAAAATATTTTGGTTTATGGGAACAACAAAAAGAGAGAAGGCAATGACTTCAATAAATCACTAAAAACTTGCTTGACTGTTCCAAATGCAGAGTGTACTAGCTAGAAGACCTGCACTTTGATTAGCCAGGTAATCAACAATGTTGTTTTTTGCTCATGGGATGTGATGGAAGTCAATAAAAGTAAATTTTGTGTTGATAAAGTATATAAATCTAGCCATGTGTTGTAGACAAACACTTTTATGATGAGGTAGCTTGACTGCGTTGATTACGAGCTCTTATTCCTTCTTCCACCACAAGTTGCAAGCTGATTTTTAATGCCCGAGCTTCTGCAACATTGTTGGATACAATATGTTGGCAGCGACATACAAAGAAGAAACAAATTTGAGTATGAATTTTTTACCATCAAAGTAGAGAGCATTACCACCTCTAGTAGTTCCTTGATTAGATTTTGTGACTCCAAAAATAGACTATAACTTCTGTCATGGATATCCGGGGAATTATAAATCTTTGTCAACTATTTTGACCTTGGACCATGATAGGCCGAGTCTTGAAAATATATGCGCAGACAAAGAATTCTTATTAAACCCTTTTTAAATATGAGTAACTGATCTTTACTCCTCTTTTTTTACTACAGGGGAATGCCTCTTCAGGGATCACCGAACAACATACAAACATAGTTAATGTGGTATGTTTAGAACTCTTCAATTCTGAGTTCATCTTATTTCTAATTAACTCAATGTTGAAAAGAGCACATCAAATTGGGATTTTACAGGTGATGTCTTTTCTCCATAGAGGCAACCACAACCGAATAACAGAGGCCACTCAACTCAATGAAACCTCAACGCAATCCCATGCTATCTTGGAGGTTTTCACTTCACACTCTTTAAATCATACTTAATTAGACTACTGAATTTAAAATGCAATTCTACATTACCTAATGCCAGCCAAGATTTGTACTTACCCAGTTCATGTCGTAGGTTGTGGTGGAATATAGACTAAAGGAAGGATCAACCACTGTTACTCGTTCAAGTAAATTATCTCTTCTGGATTTGGGTGGATTTGAACGATCTACAACCATAGATCAAGAGATACTAAGATATGTAGAAGGGGCCAAAATAAATAAATTCCTTTTGGCCCTCAATAGCTACATTAAGGCTAGGGTGGAAGGGAAAAGTTACATTCCATACAGAGCTCGGGTGGAAGGGGAATGCCATTATTTCTTTTCTATTTTCTTCCAGTCTTCTATCAACATAGCCCATGGGTGGTAACCATTTCATGAACTTGTTAACTTCTAGGAAACACAATTCCTTAAATACTAAAACAAAAGAACTATTTATTGTCTTATATATGCAAACTTGATTAAAATGATTAAAAAATGACTTCAATTGAAAATGTAATCTTACGGATAAAAATTGTGTTAATTTTTTTATTACGTTTCAACGTTATTATTCATAATGAATGAGAGTGATTCGAAACAAAGAAAAATTAGCACACAATTTTTATCCAAAGCTTAACTTTTCAATTCATGGACTCTGGAAAAATTAACCCTGCTAAAGGCTTCAATGTTAGAGCATCATTTTTGTACTCTTGAGGACCTAGATTTCTTTGCACTGTTGTAAAACCAAAATCTTAAATCTCTAATGGTGGCTTGAGCTGATTTATTAGTTCCTGCCATGAGGAGGCTAAAACGATTAAATGGTGTTCAACCAATCAACATCGAGCATTTTTTAAGGTTAGTTTTATGTTTTCTATTTCTATAAGTGAAGTTGCATATTTTTTAACAGAAATATTTAAATTATAGTTTCTGGCACTCTACTATTAGCTGTATTGACGGTTGCAGAATTGAAGAAGGGTTTGTATTTGTACGATGGGAGAGAAGAAACGATTAGCCAAGGCAAGCAACAAAATAGAGGTCTTGGGATATTCGTTCGTGAATGTTCAGGCCCTACTATTTCTGTGCACTCGTATCTCTGTTGTTGTTAGAGAAAATCACTATGCACAGTTTCATAGGAGGGAGCTGGTAAAATAGATTATGAAGCATGAGTCCCAAAAATAGTTGACAATTAATCACATCACTTTTTTGCATGTAGTGAGAGGCGGGCAACTTCGATGGACTCTATCTCATTGATCTGAGCGTCCATGACAATATAAAAAGGAGAAATTTTGAAAATATAATATATACATTCCAAGTTTTTAATTTTTATCAGCAACTATGGAGGTACGAATCTGTGCAGCTCCAGTTTTCTTGAAATATACAGGAGGGGCTAAGGAGAAAGGAAAAATGCTTAATTATTCTCTGAGAAACAACATCGATGTCTATAAATGTCATAATGTTTTGCTGATTCGTAGTTGGAGTGTGCACAAGGAGGAATTATTTAGATCCAGAAGAATAGCAAAGGTGTAATTTATCCAGCGGTTAAATTTTTCTATTTTTCTCTTTCTGCAAATGATTATTTTTGGGAGAGTTCAGACGATGCGATTGTCTTGCTTTGGATTTTGAGCTCGAAAGCCCAAGTTAACGATTTCTTGGTTTGATATTTTTTTGGTCTGTAATTCAAATTCATCTTTTTGCTGTTGGCTCCAGTTTGAATTCAAGCTAGGATCATATTTATTTTGTCTTTTACTATTGCGATCTCCAATCATGAATTGGCAATGGGAGGTGAAGGTAATTATTCCATATTTGCTTTTAAAATCTTAATTTTAAAATGTTTATGTGCTATTTCCCTGAGAAAAAAAATCACCTTTCTGTAAATAAAAATCTTCCAGATGTGTCACCATGGAGTTGATTCTTCCATATGTATTTTTTCCTTACATGACTTTGTAATATTTTCTAGGTTTAAATCTGCTATTTGTGAAAAGAATCTTCAAATATTACAATGAGGCAATTTCTCCAATTCTTTGATTTTAAATGATTATGTGGTGTTTGTCTTGAAAACATTATGTGCAGACTAGGAGATGGTATATTGCATGACTGTACATATTAAAATAAACTAGAGACATGCTGTCCAATAAACAATTTATAAAATAGTGAGAATAAAAAGGAATTTTTGTTACAAAATATTTTCATTTCACTTAGCAAGTGTTATTTTGAATTTCAAACCTTGTAGAGATAGGTACAAATATATTGATAAGACACTAACGTCTGACAATAGTCTAATTCTCTATGCAATTGGAACTGTCAAAATGATGGTTATCCTTTTTGCATTAAATTTCTATATGAGGATTAAGTCTCTGCCCATTCATTATCCTTTAAGGATGGATAATGTGTTGAAATTTTGTTGCGTTACAATGGGTTGTTTTGTTTATATTGTGCAAGTTGGAGGGTGTATTGATGAGTTGATGAGGAGTGGGAGGTGTGGTAGAGGGTTAAAAAAAAGGCTAGTTTTAATTTAAGATGCAAAGCTTTAGGAATGGTGTAGGGGACCATATTTGCCTTATATTAAGAATGGAGCTGCCTACACAGTAGTGAAAATGTTAGGCAGATAGATGTAGTCATGATTTTGTTTTTTCCAATTCAATTTGATGCAAAAAGCATCGATTTCAGTTTTCTATAGATTTATTTGTATTGAAGAGGTTAGTCTTGTCAAACCCTAATGTGTTGTAAAGATTATTATTTTGGGGGTTTGTTGTTTAGTGATTTATCCTGTCATGTGGTGTAATTATTAATGAGCATTGATTGTGTATCTCACCCGCATGTTGAACATTGCAAAAGTAGCGCAAATCGAATCAATTGTTAATGCTTGGCTGCTGCAATTTTGGGTCAGGGAGGATGGAGCGTACAGATTTGAAGAGGAGGTGGGAGAGAGAAAAGTGACGGGCTTAAGGAGGTGGAAATTTTTTATAATATCTTTTTGGCACAATTCGACAATTGACAGAGTAGTTCTGCACTAGTTTTTAATTGACAGAGTAGTTCTGCACTGGTTTTTTTTATAGAAACTAAAAAAAAAGAGAAAAAAGGAGGTTAAGGGGAGCAAAAATGGGCCTATGGAGGTGAATTTTTTTTCAACTGTGTTATTCACATAAAGTTTGGCACCATTAGAGAATTGAGAGAGTAACTCTGTAATGTTTTTTTCATTGAAACTGAAAAAATTGAGAAGACCAATATAGGAGTTTAAGGAGACAAGCAATGAGCTTAAGGAGGTTGTTATTCACTGATTTCTTTGACACAATGTGAGAATTGCCAGGGTAGCTGTGCAATCATCAAATTCTTCGTCTCATGCAAAAATGACAGTCATAAGAAGCTTCAATTGACATTCTGAACACACAACAATTTAAGCACAATACCTACCTCGCTTTGTGATTAAGCTTCTTCTCAAATCCGTAGACGAATGATTAGCACTATGAAGGTCCATTGGGGTTACCTGATAAATTTGTCACTCATCCAATGTCTTTTCCGAGGTTACCTGAAACTGATAAATGTCTTTTCTAGAGATCCAAGAGATTTTTCTAGATTATGCTACCAAGCTCCACCTGGATCACAATATATATACGATAGATATACAGCGACAAAGACCTTAACATTAAATGAAATTTATCTAATGTATGTGGCTCATAATTTTTACTATTTTTTCTAATAAATTCTAATTTTTTCCTTACTCTATTTCTCAACAACCAATAGAAAAATCCATAACTAGCCTTTTTTAGATTTTAAAAATATATACAAATTTATAAACTATAGAAGAAACCTAAATGTTTGAAAAATTCTCATATTCTATTGGCTAGATTAATTGCCTCTATGCATCAAACATATGCAATAGTTACCGTCGTAGGCAGAACTAAAAATATAGTATAGCTCAATGGTTGGAATGAGATCCCAAGCTTCTAGGAGAAAACAAAATCAGTCAAATAAACCCATGTTTGTTCTAATGGATGATACACAATCACGTTTTAACACAAGACAATCACAATTCAATCCAATAAAACAACAATGCAACATCATACAACTAGGTTTTAATCTGAGTATAGACCGACCTAAAAAGACACAACTAGTCTTTGGTATAGTTCAATTAGGGCTACGACTAAAATTTGAACTAATTTTCTTACCAATAAAACCAAGATTCGATAATGTTCCACCAATACTATCAAAAAAATGTACAACTAAGTTTTTAAGATCAATCGTGTCACAATTACATTCAACAAGGGTCCTCATAAAATTCTCAACCGGTGTTTCATCCTAGTTTCGCTTATTTTTTAAGAGGCACACTGAAACGTACAATTGGAATCATCTTCAGATTCAGATTTGAGAGTCATCTCTCTTTGAAAAATGTTTCTTGAAAAGAAATTGACGAGACAAGAAAGGATCCTGGAGTTAAGAAAACTTTGGGTAAACTGGTCTTTGATGATCTTATAACGTATTTTAGACATCTAAAAAAGAACATGCATCCATTTCTGAACATCAATCCTTGTTGCATGAATCTGAATTAAAAATTTGCGCACATGAATAAACAAAACATGTCTTAGAACAAGTGTAAACTAGACCCATTTTATCACAAACAAAAACCAAATCTATTTTAGAACAAGAGACCATAAAAGTACTTTCGGGTAAAGGAGCACATAAGAATTTAATATTTGAAATTCCCCAAAAACCTACATTTGAGAAATTCAACAATTCTTTGTTTAACATGATATGACCATCACCTCTAATAGACAAATATATAAACCCACACTCATTAGTAAAACCAACATTAACACTTTGGGACACTAAAAAACATTTCGACCCAATTCATAAAGTGATCCATAAACAAATCAACAAATAGTGGCACAAAAAAATGTCTACATTTACCATAGGTATGCCATATGTGCCACCCTTAGAAGAAAACACAAACACACAACAAAGTGCTCCAATTTTTATAACTTACCCTACATCACAGGAGACTTCTTCAATGAATTTTACATCCAAAGAACCAAGTGAAGTTCTATCAAGGTCCCTTGATATACAAAAAATATACAAAGGTGCTATACCACAAATCCAATCAAAAAATGTTTCATAAGAAGCCGTGTAAATATCCTATCACAAAGAAAACCTCCCAACCTGCATAACAAATGATGCAATATCAACAAAAAACCACTCAATATCATCAATGACCAAAAAAACAATTACAACCAATAATGGAACATCAGCAAATGGGAACTCAGTACCAACTACAAAAACAACCAAATTTTTAGTATGTTGAACAAATGCAACAGGGGACACAATAACAATCAAATGTCCAACAAGTTCAACCAACACAACAATAATATGCATCATATCAAGGTTAGGCTCAACCAATTACGTAATACCGCCAAAATGAAACAAGTTCAACTAACACAACAAAAATATGCATGATATCAAGGTCAGGCTCAACCAATAACGTAATACCGCCAAAATGAGCCACAATATCAAGAACAAGTTCAACCAATGCCTCAATTCCAACAACTTGTTCAAATAAGTACATATCAACAAATAATGGAATATTACAAGCAATATGTACAATAGATGGCCCAATTTCAACAATATAAACAACAACATCATGGTTAATCAATAGTGCAACCAATTCAACCTACTATGAAATACCAACCACAAGTACAATTGGCTATCCAATACCAACAACACGTTCTATCTACAATTTAGTAGCAAAAAATGCAATAACTAAAACAATATCAAAACACGAAAATAACACAACTTGGAGATCAATCTCAGAATTCATCTCCTACAAGTATCTCGAGAATGAAATTCTCTTAAAATCATGATTGAAACCCATCTAGGGGCACGATGTATCAGAAAAGAGGCAATCCAAATATGAATGATAAACTTTTGAAATCATCACCTTCAGATACGATGACACAAAAAAATGAAAAAATGGCATGACAAGTGGAAGCCTTACAAACCAAAGGAACTAAAAAGGGTTATGCACAATAGGATATATCCTCTAATCCATTCGAAAAGAGTTTTTATATGCCTCCCCTTCCTAAAATTTTTAAGGTACTAAAGTTTGATAAATATAAAAGGAAAAGGAGACTCCAAAGACCACATTAGGGGATTTTATGGATCTTTAATAGAGGTTGTTGATGATAACACATTCCTTATGCACATCTTTCCTCAGAGTCTCTCAAGTCAAGAAATGGATTAGTATGCTCGATTGACCAAAAACATATATTCATGGAATGAATTGGATAAGAAGTTCCTTTGTTATTTCACTTTCAATATTAATAATAAGATCACTATGATATATTTGTGTATCACAACAAAAAAGATGACCAAACCTTTCATAACATTTTTGGACCAATGGTGTAACCTAGATAGTCGATGCTCATTTGATATTCCTGAAGAGTAAAAAGTGAACTTATTCATTGAGAATCTCGTACTAGAACTGATGTATGAATTACAAGTTATACTTTTTAGCACTATTGAAAAAACTCATTAAAAAGGGGACAAAGATTGAAAGAGCTCTCATTCAAAAGGGAATTATTGTAGTTTACAAAGACAACAATAAAAATGCAAGCAATTTGAATGATAAGAGAAAGTCCTGGTCTTGAAACAAAAAATGTCACAAATGATGAAATTGTAGATGCAAGAACCATTGGTAATATACAAGCCAAAATCAGTTTCAAAGGACCAACAACGCCAAACACCCAAATAATCACTTAACCTCCACAAAAAATTTAAACAATGAATATGATTCAATAAAATCAACAACATAGATCTTTCAGATCTAGAGACAAACCTCCCTGATAGGTTACACTTTTGAGAGATCCCATTGAATTGATTCTAAAATAATTGCTTCAATCGAATTCGGTCCAATTGCCTGAAATAGAAGCAAATCCTATAGTCAAAATTGGATGGTGAAATGATAATGACTATTGAAAATATCATCGTACAAAAGGACATAAAATTCCCTCCTATTTTTTATTAAAAAAATCATACAAGACCTAGTTGACCAATATTTAATTGAAGAGGAACCTCTTGCAAGATCCTCCAATATAGATCATACTCTTTCCAAGACTCCATTAATTGATCATGGGAAGGGGAAAGAATCCAATTTAGGTTCTACCCCAAAGGCAATGTGAACTATACAAAAACTCCTTATGAATACACAATAAATTATATCCAAGTATTTGACAGTCATGTGTCTACCATAACCATCAAAGAGAAAGATCCTCTATGTGCAATCTCTACCCAACAATGTAAATCAGTTTGAAATGAGCTCATATAAAGACACAAATGACCAACCAATACAATCTCCTTGACCACTTAAGAAAGACCCCAATGTAAATTTCCATTCTTGAGTTTCTCCGCATATCCCCTACATAGAACTATCATAGACAGAGCCTTGCAAGAGTTCACAATTCCCACAGATATAGATATTGATCAGTTTCATTCCATGATAGGTCATCTTGCTGCTACTCAACATGTTGCCTTTATATAAAATTATATCCCCTATGATAAACCCAACCATAATGATCCCTTACATTTCAAAGTCTTTTTCCACAACTTGAAAATTAGATGAGTGTTGATAGATGGTGAAGCAGGGCTCAATATCTACACCTTGAGAGTTATAATGACTCTCATATTTTTTTAAGATATCATAAATGCTTCTAGGAAAATAAAAATAAAAGTTTATGGTGATGTAGGATATCCTTCTAGAAGATTAATCATATTTCCCATCTAAATTGGTCCAACTATAAAAAAGACACTGTTACAAGTCTTGGACCTGGATCTTCCCTATAACATGATTCTTGTCCATCCTTAGACACATGCAATGAAGGAGATACCATTAAATTACCATTAGTGTCTAAAATACCCCTACAATGGCATGGAGGTTATGATCCCCAAAGACCCTAATCCTTTTCATTATTTTTTCAATCTAAAAGGTACTCCTGAACAATAAGTGCCAATTAACAAAGAAGCAAGCACCATCCTCTAGCTCCTCTCAATATGTGGTCTCTCTAACACTGTCAAAATTATCCAAGGGTAAGCTTAAGATCCAAGACTACGGATGTGGAGAGTATACCATGGCTCAATCATTTCACATTGATAAGTTACCTACTTCCCCAAAATCCCATGGAAAACCATAGAGAACAAAAAGTTGCCATTCAATACCAACCTCCCACTACATTTTCAAGGTGGGGTGAATTAAATAAAAAAAGTGTTGAATAGAATATTTCTAAATGAATCTACAAATATGAGGAAGCTAAAAAAACTTGTGCAATTAATAGTTGAACAATATGGACCTAGATTTAAGATAATGTAGAAGAAATAATACAATGTGCACTGTATACAACTAAAAAAAACTTAATAAAATTAATTAAATATTAATTATTTAAATAATGGTCAATCCTCTATAACTAAATAAATTATTTAATTAATTTATTTGATTCACCTTATCTTATTCTTCTAAGCCCAAGTCTTCTAAAATCCTAATAATTAAATAATTATTTAATTCCTTGTCATCATCCTTGTCACAATATGACCAAGTCAAGTTGCCTAATCCACATCACCCCTTCACTTCACTTGTCACCTCATACCCACATGGGTAAAAAAATTTATTTCTTTAATATTTAAATAGCCTAATTATCTTCAACAAGTATTCCTAGTCATAAGGGATAATAAGGCTTATGTGTCCTTGTGAGACTAAGTCTTTTGGCTATGTGTCCTAATGAGATTGAGTCTTTTTCCACCTTCCCTATTATCTGGTTAGTTGTCCTTCCACCTCACCTAGTCAAAGATTATTCATAGGATACTTGTTGCATGCATCCTATTTAACCTCTCACATTCCAAAAAACTAGAATATTTCTTACCTCTTTCTCTCACAAGTCATGGAGAGACACTTGACACATGTAGTATCCTCCCACATATTTGTCCATCTTTTCAAAGAAGGAGGAATATCTCGCTACCATTTCTCTCACATTCTAACCATTCTCTATTATTTCTCCCTCCATCAAACAATTTAATTCTACCCTCTCATCTTTCCAAGATTCAATCTCAACCATCAATTTATGCCACATGGGATCATGGTTACAAAATCCCTATAAATAGGCTTCATTTTCTCTTTTTGAGACTAATTTTAGCATTTGTGAACATTATTAAGATTTAGAGCATTTTAGATCTATCTTGTGTGTCTTTTACTTTTGGAAGTCATTAACTTAGAATTATCATTTAGCATATTTTATCATGCCAGTCTCATCTATTCTCATAGCTTCATCTAGTTTCCTTTAGTTTACATATAATATCAAACTAGCATTATCATAGTATTGCATTAGGGATTTCACCTAGTTGTAGCTTAGCTACCACAAATTCAATTTCATTGAAGTCAATTTTCAAAGTGTTAAGTTTTGAGAGAAAAACCAATCACCAAGATCTCAAGAAAGAGGATAACAATGAAACAAAGTTGAAGAAATAGGTAAAGAAGGTATGATTTAAACTTCTATTTGGTTTCTTGCAGCTTCATTTGTATGCTTGTAAAATATAGTATTTCAATGTTATTTTATGGTATATCAGTAGAATTTAAATCATTGCATTTAAGCATATGTTTTGATGACACATTTTTCTATTAGTATGCAAAGGGAAAACAATTTTTGAACCATCGGTAACACCTACACCGAAAGACAGACTTTCAGTACAAATAACAAAGGTCACATAAAGTGTTAAGTTCAAGAGAAACCCAACAAGACATATCACAAGAGAAACCCGACACAGTTTGCATAGTTCAATCTGAAAATGTTGAAGTGTAAACCGATAGAGCAGACATAGAGGAACCCGACAGAGCAAGGGAACCCGACAGATAGTTCACAGAAGGAACACCGACAGACTGACAACAGAGCAACCCGAGCATCAGTCACCGAAAGTCAGTTATAACCCGAGAAATGTGGATCTGACTTCCACGTCAGATAAAACACTTATGTTTTATATTTAGCATTTTGATTTGATTTAAAACCATTTCATAAGGGACAAGAAATGTAATTGTAATTGTTTTAATCAGTCTAACTGATTGAAAACATGCAAACTAGGAGATCAAGGTCAAGTTGTAAACCTTTGATCATAGAGTTATCTTTGTAATATGTGAAACTTAATTAGGTCAATCTATTGTATAAATAGATGTGTAATCATTCATTTCATAACAAATGAGAGAATGATAATAGCCAAGGAGCACATCTATGGATCAGACTAAGATTTTCAAGCAAGAATAAAAAAATATCAATTAGGTTATCAAGAACCAAATTCAAGGCTACCTAGAAACAGAGGTATTAATCAATCACATTAGGTGATACATTGTACATGTGATTTTAATGGATCTGTAATCAACAATTGTAGATTGTATACACTCAGGTCACTGAATATTTTTGTCTACATTCTAACAAGTGTAGCAAATAGAAGAAATCCTTTCAAGAAAGGTGGATTTAACAATCCTTTGTAAATCTCTTAACCGAGTGCACACTAAATAATGTTGCTAAAGATCTTAATAGAGTAGACCCTAACCAGTCTCCACATAATACTACTAACAGGGTAGATCATCAGAAGTGATCAAAATTGTAATTCTTAACTAGCCCCTTCCATTCTGCAGATAGTGAAGCTTTGTGGGTTTCATCCCCACTGCAATTTTTACCTTCTAACAGGGGTTTTTTGCGTTACCAAATCTTGTGTCACGTGTCTGTACATTTCATGAATGTTACTATGAATATTTTACATGCTTAGTAAGTTAATGAATTGATATAACATACACAAAGATAGAATAGCATACATGGATGGTAATACAATTGATTACATAAAGGATTAAGGTTAAGTGATAAAAGTTTTGAAGATACTGATTCACCCCTCCCCTCTCAGTACACCATTCCATTATTTCCAACAATTGGTATCAGAGCTAGATCTATTATTTTAAAATTTTAAAGACTTAAGAGAAAACATCATACAATGGAAAGGTACAAGGAAGACAAGAGTATTGAGAATAAAAAATTAGAGATACATATCTTCTATTAACAATATAAACAAGCTAGAATCAAGATGAGATAGTTGTTGGATGAAAGAAAGATTATGACATCTCGCTGTAATGAAACAGACTATCATGAAGAGGAGATACCTGATCTATTTGAGTAATCACAATCTGCAACTAGCAAAGCATTAAACACATCTGAAGAAAGCATCACAAGTTTGAATGAAATCAATCAGCATTTGGCTGGACAAGTAAAATCTTTGCAAATCAGTCAAGAGACACAGATGGTAAGAATGATTGATGTCATGAACAATGCTAGACAAGCTGAGAAAGAAAGAACACTAGCTATTGATGATAGGAGGAAGATTAATTTAAAGCTACAAGAGAAATAGTCAAAAATACAAAGACTTAAAAAACTTCATCATGAGATCACCAATCAGATTATTCTTATGAGTCAGGAGGCAAACCGAATGAGTATATAAATCATTGAAAGAATAGAAGCTATCAGTGAGCTAAGAGAAGAAAATGAAAAACTGAAGCATGAAGTAAGAATTTAGCAGCAACATAATGACATGATCAAGAGAGCTGAAGAAAGCCCCAAAAGGATTGATGATTTTTTGGATGGACAAAGAAGAGTCAACAACAATACCGGACTAGGGTATACCAAGAATGAAGAATCGCCATACCAAGCTGATCCAAAGAATGTCTACACAAATCCGAGACCAAGAAGGCAGTCGTGCAATCATTGTGGAAAACTAGGCCACACATCAAATGTCTGCAGGAGAAAAATAAAAGGTATTCCTAAATCAACATCTTCATTCATAGGAATTTGTTATAAATGTAACAAGAAAGGACATAAAGCATATGAATGTAAATATGAGGTGAAACCACCAAAGAAGGAAACCTATATGGACAAATACTGTCCTACTTGAAAAATGCATGGGCACACATCTCTTGAATGTAGGAAGAAGAAAAAGAAAGCATGGAAGCCTAAAGATCAAGAAACTTCTTATCAACCAAAAAGAGTCGGTAACTCATATGTTTGGGATTACAACACATGGGAAAACTGCACAACATGTGGAAGATTTGGACACATAGCTGCAAACTACATGAGACAATGGATGAGAAAGTCTAGGAGCTGGACTAACCTTGGAATGACATGTCTACACTGTCATAAGGTTGGTCACCTAAGGAAGGACTGTAGAGACCGAGTGACAAAGACAAGCACCTTTACCAATGGAAACACCATTGAAGACATCAGGAAGATGAGAAACAAAATGTGGATGAAAGCTACAAAAACTGATGAAGCTGGACCGAGCAATGCAATTGGTGACACATTATCCAATGGATTTGGTGACATCACCACCCCCACCTAAGTAGAACAATTAAGTATGGAACTGCATTATACCAAGTTATATTTTGCATCAGTTCCATTATACATTGATGAAATGCCAAACTAGCATGATTAAAGACACACTATGGTATTACTTGTTATGATTTTATGAATATAATCTCATCAGTCAATTATTACTGAAAATCATCAGTGTACATACAAAGCTAAGTTCTCTATACTTACCGAGCATCGTTGGTTAACACATAAAAAGCTAATTCGCTAGTGTAAATCGAGCTCCGTCGGTAACCATGTAAAAAGATAATGTTGTCTTCGCCATATACCAAGATCTGTCGGTAAATAGTCAAATGAGTTGACACCTGGCCCAAGCATCACATTCTCACTGAGAATGAAGTGTGTATGCTACCTGACAACTCCATCTTCAAACACCGAGAAGTGGGTGAGCATTTATGACACGACTTAGGGAAAAAGTCTCTAAATAGTCGACAGAAGAGCTCATTGTTCACAAAGCTATTTGAGAAAAGAAGCAGAGAGAAACCAAAGCACAGAGTGACCATATTGTAGAGAGACTTCAACTCTGTTCACAACACTCATAAATATTCCCAACAGTCATGTAAGGTTGAAGTAAGTAACAACATTCACCAAGAACTCCATTTTCTTTTATGGGAAAAGCCCTAATTTCTGAAACGATGGCAACTACTTCAAGAACCTCCAAGATAAAGAATGCAAAAGAGAAAAATGTCAATCTAATCAAGAATACAACTTGTGAATAACCTCATTACAATATTTTTCCTGAGGTTGCTTCACAACCTTAAAATGATGGTGCATTCTCTAGTATACCATCCAGGGTTTTGCTCGTTGAGGACGTGCGAGTGTATATTCACTGCAAGATTGCAAAAATATGAGATCTGGAAGTTGATCAAGCTTACAAAAATCTTTGCAAATATGATGGAAAAATAAAAGAAGAACATAAGCACATTGAAGTGAAAGGGCTCACATATGCCCTATTATTCCTGAAGGAATTCAAGACTGAATGGATTCAGTTAGTACTGAGCAGAGTACATGACCAAAAGATATGGCTAGATAAGCCAAAACTGATAATCAGGTATGTTATACACACTGTCACCGGTTTTCCTATAACTAATAAAGAAAAGGCACTAAAGCACCCTCCTAACACTGACATTGAAAATAACATAGGAGCATTATGGGATGGAAGAGGATTAAAGGTATCCACCATCAATGATGATGAAATGAAATTTTGAGCATGTGTTTTAGGATACAAATTATTTTAGGATAGCAAGATGACATGTATTGCATCCAAAGCAGTGGATACAACACACAAAATTGTCAAGAAAGGACTACAATTAGATTTATCAAAACTTCTACTAAGGCAATTAGATGAGAACATGAGAACAATCAGGACTGCAAAGTCTAACTCATGTAAGTTTGGTTCACTCATTATGTGCATATTTTCTATTTTCAAGAATCCTTCCCATCTATCGGCAATGTTAAATGGGACACTACCTGACCAGTGACTACACAGATTAGTGAGTTCATCAAATCACTAGGAGATAATTTTGAATCAGTCATGAATGAATACTTCACTAGATTCAAAGAAAGAATGCAGAAGAGGATGAGGATACCAGAAAAAATGGTAGAAAAGTACAAGACTGGCATTTGTTTTATGGTGGACATTGATTACACCTATATCAAGCCAGTTGTACTAAGGACAACATGGTTGGCACCACTTGACTATGAGGTTAACATAGGTCAAGCCACCAATGCCATTGAAGGATTGATAAATGAACCATTGGACAAGTCACAACCTAAGTTTGGAACTTATGAGGAAGCCAAAGAAAGGATTAAAACTGGCTTAGTTGTGAAGAAAATTAATAGAAAAAAAGATAAAATGGTTAAGACTTTGAAGAAAAAGTTGTCGGTAAATGAAGAGGAAACATAACAGACAGAATAAACCAAGGGCCAGTCACCCGTCAGTGAAGCTGAGAAAGTGAGTGACTCAGAATCCATAGAGTCCAATGCACCACCCCCAAAGAAGCCAAGGAATACTGCTGCATCTAGGAACAAGAGTCAGACAACAAAGGATACAAGTCCTTCACTGATCAAGAAAGGTCAAGTAAGGACATATAAAAGGAAGCCTCAAACAGGGAAAAAAGCACCAACAAAAAGAATGAAGTTCATCAAAACCAAAGAGGATTTAGAACATACTGAAAAGGATGAACAACCTATTAAGAATAAGTTTCCTACCACAATTAATGAGGTATGTGCATCAATGATCAAGTCAGGATTAATAAGTGAGCCTAATATTAGAAAATGGTTAACTCGGGATCCCAAAGATCAGAACAAGTTAGAAGAAGGCATCATCACAATGATGAGTGTATTTAAATATATACCAATTCAATTTGAAGATAAAAGCCAAAATAAATTATGGATAGATTGTCGGCAAGGTGGACATATTCTCTAAAGGAAGAGAAACAAATAAGGGAAAGAGCCCTAGTTTCAGTCATGCCACTTGAATCTAAGATGGAAGAGATTGAAGAAATGCTGAAGAAACATTCCAACAGGTTCTCACCAAAGTTAAAAGCCTACAAAGTGCTATAGGGAAATCTAATTAAGCTAGAAAGGAAGAGTGGGGATGAATGGAGAAAGATACTTGATGTACCTAAAAAGGACACAAGTCCCGAGCCACAAGAAGATCTTACCGAAAAGCCACATAATGAAGAAGATTAGGCTAAACTGAGCCTTGAACATATTCTTATAACTGATGAGGATGTTAATGAAGAAGCATTGAATACAAAAGAAAACAAGGATATGGACACTATGGATGAAACATGGCCCAATAATACTATCAATGATATTACCAGAGGAGATCCTGCAAATGAGGTACAAAAAGATGAAGATGTCACTGTTGTCCCAACCCAAACCGATGAATAGGACACAACTACAAATGCTGCACAGGTGAATATACTAGGCCAAATGCCACTGTTAATACAAGCTATTAGCATAATCTCACAAAAGGAAAACTCACTTGAGCCTGATGTAAGCATACCTGAGGATAAGGGTAATGATGAACAGAAAGATACAATTGATGACCAAAATGTCATAGATGGAGCACAATAAGAAACATAAAGAAAAAGGTGAAGAAGAGAAGAAATAAGATGATAATCCTAAGAATACCAAAGGAGATGCTGTAGATAAACTAAAGGTTGATGTGGAGACGTCCACTCCCAACCGACATGCAGATACCAAACAATAGGAAAAAGAAACAACACCACAAAAGCCTTCATCAAGCACGTCAGACCAAGCAAAAGATCTTGCTATGGTACTGCATACATGTGCGTCCCACAAGAAGAAGAAGAAGATGACCAAGAAGAACAAGCTGCAGGAAACACTTGATGAAATCATTGAGATATTGAAGTGTGATCCTTCTACATTGGATTTTGAATGTCTCTAAGAGTATGGGGAAATATGTCAAAGGAAAGCTATGCAAGAAAAGTTAAGGAAGGAGCACAAAGAATCCCTAGTATTAGAAACTACAAGGGATATATTGACACAAATAGTTCCTAACATAGATGTTGATTAAGATGCCCCCATCCTTGATCAACTTACCATTCTAACCAAGGCCATCACATCTCAGAATATGGATGTAGAAAAAGCAAATGAAGAATGAGCAGAACAATATATAAATACAAATTAACAGAAAAGATCAGCCAAGAAGTGGCAGTGAACAAGGCAAATCTCTTAGAACTTGCAGATGAATTAGATCCAATAATTTCTGAAGCTATTGCCTTAATACAAAAGTTGTGCACTTTAGAGAAATTCACTAAGGAAAAAAGTGATAAGATTGCACAAGTAGATTATGATCTAAATACAAGTGCACACAGTCTAACCACAAATGACAATGCAATCAAGATGCATTTGGACAAGATTATGAAATCTAGAAGGTTGAGACAGGAAATTCAAGAGGCAGAAACCAAGTTTAGAGATGAGGTTACCGAGATACATGCTCTAATGCTACCAAATCTTACACTTATAAAACAACACATGACTTCGAAAAGACAATTAATAGCTACCCCAGAAATGTCTGTAGCAGACAACATCTATGATATGCATGCCCAAATCACACTGGATAAAATGGCTCTTGAACACCTAAAGGAGAAATGGGAGAAACTGATGGAAGACATGAAGAATTCTCATTCCCATATTTTTGATAGGTTGTAAGTATACACCTTTGCCCTTACTATCAAAAAAGGGGGGAAATAATATGTACAATAGTAAAAAGGGGAAGAATGATATGATACAAAAGGGAAAATGATGTCAAGATAATGTGAAAAGGGAGTATTGTATAAAGGCAAGTGTACATGTATATACATATACTATACCAACATATACATAGGGGAGTCATAATGACAAGGTGAACACATGGTGTATATACTACACATTTTCGTATTTTGCACATATTAGTTTTTGATACTAATGTCAAAGGGGGAGATTGATGACACATTTTGCCATTAGTATGCAAAGGGAAAATAGTTTTTGAACCATCGGTAACACCAAAAGATAGAATTTTAGTACAAACCAAAAGTACAAATAACAAAGGTCACCGAAAGTGTTAAGTTCAAGAGAAACTCGACAAGATAGATCACAAGAGAAACCCAACACAGTTTGCATAGCTCAACCCTAAAATGTTGAAGTGTAAACCGATAGAGAAGAAACAAAGTAACCTGACAGAGCAAGGGAACCCGATGGACAATTCACAGAAGGAACACTAATAGACTGACAATAGAGAAACTTGAGCATCAGTCACTGAAATCCAGTTATAACCTGAGAAATGTGGATCTGACTTCCACGTGAGATAAAACACTTATGTTTTATAGTTAGCATTTTGATTTGATTTAAAACCATTTCTTGAGGGACAAGAAATGTAATTGTAATTGTTTTAATCAATCTAACTGATTGAAAACATGCAAAACAGGAGATCAAGGTCAAGTTGTAAACCTTTGATCATAGAGTTATCTTTGTAATACGTGAAACTTAATTAGGTCAATCTATTGTATAAATATACGTGTAATCATTTCATAATGGATGAGAGGATGATAGAAGCCAAGGAGCACATCTATGGATCAAACTAAGAGTTTCAAGCAAGAACAAAAAAAGATGAATTAGGTTATCAAGAACCAGATTCAAGGCTACCGAGCAACATAGGTATTAATCAATCACATTACGTGATACATTGTACATGTGAATTTAATGGATCTGTAATCAGAAATTGTAGATTGCATACACTCGGGTCACTGAATATTTTTGTCTACATTCTAACAAGTGTAGAAAATAGAATAAATCCTTTCAAGAAAGGTGGATTTAACAATCCTTTGTAAATATCTTAACCAAGTGCACACTAAATAGTGTTGCTAAAGCTCTTAATAGAGTAGACCTTAACCAGTCTCCACATAATTCTCCTAACAGGGTAGATCATCAGAAGTGATCAAAATTGTAAGCCTTAACCGACCCCTTCCATTCTGCAGATAGTGAAGCTTTGTGGGTTTCATCCCCACCGCAATTTTTACCTTCTAACAAAGATTTTCTGCGTTACCAAATCTTGTGTCATGTGTCTATACATTTCATGAATGTTTCTACGAAATGTTTACATGCTTAGTAAGTTAATGAATTGATATAACATACACAAAGATAGAATAGCATACATGGATGGTAATACAATTGATTACATAAAGGATTAAGGTTAAGTGATAAAAGTTTTGAATGTACTGATTCACCCCTCCCCTCTCAGTACACCATTCCATTATTTCCAACAATTATTTTGGCACCCTTAAGGGGCCCTGCCCTTGTTTTTCACAATTGGTTTAGTATTTTCATGTGAAGATAAAACTATACGATGATTCTATGCATTCATCATGCATAACTGATCATAGAACCAATAATACAAAAGATGCAACCTAATAACAAAGGTCTTGGAATTGTACCATTACGAACTGGTTCCTATAGTACTAAGTTATGTGAAAAAGGGAGCACCTCTAACGATGATATGATACCCTAAGAAAGCAATATTGAAACCGATTCCAATGAATGTGAGTAAGATTATTATTCATCGATTTCCTATGCCCTTAATATTTTTTATTAACCCAAATGATCTACCCTTGGAAGACAAACATATGAATAGTACCTCAATTCTTGTAAAAACTTGTTTTCAAGCTTGGATCGAAGACTTATGGGATCCTAATACAACATTAGAGGAAATCAATGTTGAAATTAATTTTGATGATGCCTTTGGATTGAATATAAAACCCTTAACCAAAGACTTGTACCATATTGATAATAACATGCCCTTAGTCTACCCTGAACTCATAAATTGGGACCAACAAGGACCATCGAGCTTGGATTATTTTGAAAATGATGAAGTCATATGAATTCTTTGAGCTTCAAGAAGTAATGCTATTAGGTGATTAAAAAGTAGGATTCACTATAGATCTAGATGTTGTGGCATATTTGGGGATTTGACTCTATCTTCCAGTCACAAAAATATAAACAAATAAAAAAGAGAAAAAATGGGTCTCTTGGTGAAAATTGCAAGGCACTTTTAGACTATGAAAAAGAAAAAATAAAGGACGTATCCGAGGGTGAAAACCTCTCTAAGGAACCCAAAGATGGAAGAAAGGATATAAACCCATAAAATCAGAAAAAATATCAGTTTCTGGTAGAAATGACATAATCAATTGATCCAGGGACAACTAACAATTCCAAAATTATCCACTTTGTAACTTCTCTGTCAGAACAAGAAAGGGAAGATATAATAATTTTTTCCTAGAAAGGAAATTTTTTTTTGCATGGTATTATATGAATATGCTAAGACTCAATCCTGAATTGGATCTCCACCACCTACCATTGTAGCTTAGTGCAAAACCAGTTAAGAAAAAATTAAGGAAAATGCATCCCCATATCACACTGCTACTCAAAGTAGAGCTAATGAAATTGTTAGATGTGGGCTTCATTAGACCTATTGACTAAGAAAAATAAAATTTAAACCTATTCCTAGTTAGTAAACCTGTTGGGGGCATCAAAATATGCACTAACTTTAGAGACTTAAACAAAGCATGTCCTAAAGATGACTTTCCTTCACCAAACATTGGTATCATAGTGGACTTTATAGTTGGTTATGAAATGTTATCACTGATGGATATTTTTATGGGCTATAATCATATTATAATAACCCCTTAAGATCAACACAAAACAACCTTCACATGTGCATGTGGAACATATTGTTGTAACGTGATTCCCTTTTGTGTTAAAAAAATGGAGCTACCTATAAAAGGGCAATGACCACAATCTTTAATGATTTTATGCATATGCTAATGGAAGATTATGTAGATGAATTGTTATGAAAATAATTCACAAGAGATAGTCATTTGGGTATCCTAGATATGATTTTATCTAGAATGGATAAGCACAAGCTTTGCTTAAACCTCAAGAAGTGTGTCTTTGTGGTAATCTCAGGGAAACTCCTAGGTTATATTGTCTCATGTCAAGGCATTGAAGTGGATCCAACACAAGTAAAAGTAATAATGGAAATGCCTCTTCCATCCAATATAACACGTCTAAGAAGCCTTTAAGGAAAATTACAATCCATTAGAAGATTTATTGCATAGTTATTTGACAAATGTCATGCCTTACAACATCTTCTGCACAAGGGTGTAACTTTTAGATGGGGTGATCAATGTTAGCAAGTGTTTCAACAACTTAAAGATCACATATTATCCCCACAAGTCATGATGCTTCCCGTTAAAATCAAACCATTTATTTTTTACATCTCAACAACAAAAATAACACTAATGTGTGATCAAAATGTGACACTTCTATAAACAATTACACTTGAGACAATCCAGGAAGAGGAAGTCTCAAGAAGCGGCTTATAGCTTCCTATCCATAGTGTGCAAGAATCATGTAGATAATGATGACGACTCTCAGATGAACCTAATAAGAAAGATCCCTGAAAGGTTATGAACTACAACTAATTGTATATTTGAAGTCATTTTGTTGATAGTCAACTGAGTTACAAATATGATCATAGATATTAATCAGTTAATGTATTGTCATTGATGTCAACTTATTTGAGTATCATTATGGTGACAAACATATATTATGGATTGAAGATCTGGAACAAATTTTTTTTATGTGGTCGGTAATTGAAGAAATTTGTATACACTGAGTAACAGTGAACACCGAGTAAATACAATGTATACCAAGCACAATGATAACTGAGCTAGAGATCGCTGACACATCACGGTATTGATCGAGAAATTTAATCAAACTCAGGCTAACTAGAATGATGAGATCAAAATTGATGATTCTGAGGTAAATGATAAGGTTTGTTATGATGATCAAACGGTTATGAAAATTCAAGGAAGATCGGATGACGAAGATTGAAACGTGTTTTTTAACACAACTGCCGAGGAAAGTTTAAGCGGCAAAACCAACGATGGAGATTAAGCGGAAAAATCTAAAGGATGGAAATTAAATGAGTTATGCTATCTATATAAGAGACAAGAGATTCATTATGAATCACATGATTCTATGATGCACACATGTGAAGTTTATGCATGACTGATCAAACTGGTTAAAGACAGAACCAAGCATTTTCTGCAGACATCACCGAGTGATAGAGGAAACAGCATTACCGAGCATAACAGAGTATGAAGAATTAGATGAACTGAAGTGAACAAATTGATCAGAGGTATTATGTACTTAGCATAGATATGAAAATCTACAAATAGAGTTGTATTTGAATTAGATCATTACTGTATCAATTTAACCATTGTTATAGATAAATCTCTTAATCGAGTAGGATGTGAAAGTCTTTATTATGACATTCTAATGAATGTTGAGTGTTTTCTTGTTGACCCCATAGTGAATCATTGGTCAAGAGAGAACTGTTAGTTTTAAATCCTCTAACCAGGTCACATTTAACAGTGTGCATTGTAACCTTTAACAGGGTTGGCTCTTAACCGAGCTCACTTCAGAAGAGTGAAATACTTTGGGTTACCAATCCCAGGTGGTTTTCCCCTCAGCGGGGTTTTCACATTAAAAAACTATGTCAATGTGTATGATTATTGTGGATTGTCATTTTTCATTATACATTACTTTATCTGCATTGATCGGTAATCATAGTATTAATTTACTGCTACTCGGTAAACAACTATATGACTAAAGTTTAAAATTATAGTATACATTTCACCGAGTTGAATTATATGTTTGAAATTGTTTTAATATACATCTGGAAGAATTTGGGAGTGTAGGATAATTGAGAACCAATTGATTCACCCCCCCCCCCCCCCCCCCCTCTTAGTTATTCTAACACAAGGTGCACTATAGAATGGAAGATTCAAATGATAATGCAAAGTAATCTAAGATGAGATGCAAGATCTAAGCTTAAAATGATATGAAAGAAATGCAAGGAATGTAGATCTAAACTAGATGAATTAAGATAGATGCAAGAAAGTAGCTAACAAAGCTAAATGATAATGTAATGCTTCAATAATACCAAGATACAATATGAGCTAGGATGCAAGGAGGATTAAAGATGCAAGAACTTTAAGATCTCCAAAGGGGCAATATGCAAGAGCTCCAACAACTATCTTCTCCAATTTTTTCTATTATCCAAGAATGAGGATAGAGATTCCTTTTATAGGAGATTAGAAATGAGTGGACGGTCAAGATTAAGAGGCAAAAAGAAATGATCAATGGTGGATATTAAATCTTGAGTGATCCATGTGCTCATATCTTCAAGAGGCAAAATCAAAGGCTAAGAGTAAGAGGCAAAATGATGAGTGGTTGAGATAAAGAGGCAAAAACCTTTTTCAAAAGATTCCATCTCATTGAAAAGTGCACTTTCTTATTATTATTTATTATTTTCTTGTTTTATGTGCACTTAGGATAAATGGTTTTATTATTTAATTAAAAGATTTTTTTTTTAAATTAAAAGGGAGCATGTTATTTTAATTAAATAAAGCTTAGGATAAAGTGATCAAACTTTAGGATATAACTATAATAAATGATTAAGTGGTGATTTGATCAAGAAAATGAGAGATTAAATAAATATGCAAAATTGATTAAGAACAAGATGTATTCTAGTATTTAAATTTTAATGTTTATAAAGGGGCTCATAGTCTACTAGTCCATTTTTGGGTGATTACATTTGCCCCTATTTGACTGATGTGTGAGCGATCTGGGAAAATGTTAGGCGAAAGAAAGATGATGTCAAGGTAACTAATAGAGATATGACTCTGAACTTGATCGAACAAAGTACAGTAAGGCAACTAATCTTGAACTTGATTAAAACAGAACTAGAAAAGATAGTAAGATTCCAATGCACAGTAAGAAAAACTAAACACTGAAACAAAGATTAAAAGAGAAGACAAAAATATGCCATAATCAATTTGTAGCTTTGAAAGATAGGTTATTCCTACCCACCCAGGATCGAAATCAAAATGAGGTAGAGGATATGCAGAAATGAGATAGATTTGATTAAATCTGGATAAGATAGGGTTCAATATGAGTGATGATCGATTAAGACTAATTAGTAAAGTATTTGGACCAAGTCTAACCAATAAGCAATGAGAATTTTCCCCAGTTTGAGTAAGGTTGACTAGAAAGGTATAACATTAGCATCAGGTCAAAACAAGCACTTTATGAAGAAACATGATCAATTTTTTGCCTCAAAGGGTAAAAGGATAAGCCTCAGAAGAACAAAAGAATGAACTCAAATTTTGGTTTTTGATCCCAAAAAAAATCAAGGATGCCAATAAAAAATGACCAAAGTGTCTGATAATGATAAGACAAAGACCCTCTCCTCACCTAATGCAAGATGAAAAGAATAAAACTAAGATGCAATGCAAAGACTAAGATGTAAGATAGGATGAAAAATGCAAGTAAAATGTGCAGGGATCTTACTCATTCCTTATTTTCATCATTGAGTCTTATTAAGAGACATTGCAAGATCATACAATTGTCACTAGTGCAAGTGCAACTATGATGATATGAATATGATCTATATCGGATAGAATGTAGGAAAAAAATGTAAACACCGAGGCATAAGGGCCAAGATGACCTGAACACTGATTCCAAGTTAATGTTGCAAGTAACCATAATCATCAAGGCATAAGAGTCTAGGATGACCTGAATGGTTCGTGCATAAGAAAACACAATGTAACAGTCAAGGATATAGCTCTAGATCTCCCCAGTGTCCGATGGAAATTAAAGAGACACCCATGATCAACAAAGTGATGCCCATAGGCAAAAATCAAAGAAAACATGCCCCATGTATTTAGTTATCTTGTTGTAACATCATGGAGATACTAAGGAATGAACATTAAGTGAAAATCATTAATCAGTCAACACACAAAGAAAATAAGTCATAACATGTCTCAGTCATTTCAGTTTAAGCGCGATGTGAAAATGAAAATTAATAATCACTAACTCGCTAGGAATCATGCCTGTAGGTGAGAAATATCACACAATCCTAGACTGCAGACAAAGCATGGACTCAAGGTAGTATATATGATAAGTGTTAAGAAACACTCGATATCAAATGAAGTGTTGAGAAACACTATTGGAGGTGAGCCACTCAGAAACACCATCGCACACCAAAGGAGGATATAATTTATGCCCCCTAGCCCTAGACAAAGATCAATATTAGAACAAGGAGATTGTAGATGGAAGTTAAAAGGGTTCGAAGTGCAAAGCAACAAGCTGATAGACATAAGTGCATGGGTTTCAAGTAGCACATGTTTCCAGGTTTTCACCACTTGAATTATTTTCTACATTTTCTACCAAGGCGTCTGCTTCCAGGTTTTCACTAAGGAACATCTTTTTTTCTTTTTCAATTTTTTTGTTTCTTTACTCTTTTTTTGTATTTTTTTATAGGATTTTTTCAGGATCATATATCAATTTTTTTGGGATTTTTTTCAGGACATTTTATGATTTTTAGATCTTTTTTCAGGATAGTTAAGATATGTACAAAGCTTTGGAGCAGCATGCATAGAAATTCTTCAGATGAAAGATATTAATAGGTTCAGGGAGTTTTTCTCCCTCAACTGTAGAAATTTGATAGGCACCAGATCCAAAAGCAGTAGTAACTATGTAGGGACCCAACCAATTTGGTTCAAACTTCCCTTTTTGTGCTCTATTCTATTAATTTTTGATATTCTCTCTCAAGAGGAGATCTCCAACCTGAATTTCTCTATAATGAACCTTTTTGTTATAGATTTGTGACATCCTTTTCTAATATACCCTCATGTGGTCAAATGAAACTTTTCTATGCTCATCCATAAGTTCTAGCTCTTGTATGCGCATAATTCTATAATCCTCATCGGTGATGAGACCCTTTAACGAGACCCTTAGGGAAGGTATCTCAACCTCAAGGGGTAAGACAAATTTAGATCCATAAACAAGTGCAAAGGGTGTAGCTCCAGTAGGTGTGTGAATGCTAGTTCTGTAGGCCCATAGTGCAGGGTTGATTTGCAAGTGCCAGTCTTGTCCTGATTTTTTGACTATTTTGTGCAAAATTTTCAGCAGTGTCTTATTAGAATATTCATCCTGGCCATTACCTTGAGGTAATAAATTGAGGACAAGTGTTGTTTAATATTGAATGTTTTACATAACTACTTGAGATCCTTGTTTTTGAATTGTCCTCCATTATCAATAAGTATGGAGGAAGGTACACCATAGCGACAGATGATATAATTGAGGATGAATAAAGACACTTGTTTCCCAGTAGCAACCGAAAGAGGAACAACCTCAACCCACTTTGTAAAATATTTTGTTGTAGTAATAATAAACTTATATCCACTAGATGAGTTAGGATGTATTTGACCCACATAATCAAAATCCACTGTTGAAAAGGCCAATGTGTAACAGATGGAATAAGTTCCCTTCTTGGAACATGGATCAAATTGACATGCATATGATACTTCTTACAAGATTTAGCATATCTAACAGCATCAGTTTGTATAGTAGGTGGTGAAGGAGCACCTACCTCCACTCTTCAATAGAAGATATTATCCAAGGGTCTTCAAAAGATTCACCCAAGGGCCTTCATGCTTAAGGGTCAAAGTTATCATTTTACAAATCATCTATAAGCCACATTGTAAGACCTAGTCATCCTTGGTGTGTTTATAAATATTGGATTTTGACTATGTTCAAATGGATTAGTTAAGTATCTAGGTTAGTATAGGTGTTTTCTTAGGATATTTCCTTATGTTTTTTGTTAATAAATATCCTTAGGATCTTAGACTTAGTTCTCATAGAGTAAAAGTGTAATTTTGCAAGAAATGCAAAAATGTTGCACATTGCAAGAAATGTTGCTTAACAAATTTTTCAAAAAGTTGAAAAATAAGTTTCAAATGGTTCCCAATGGTCACAACCTTCAAAAATTAGTTGGATTCAAGCCCTTTCATGTGGGTGGAAGACAGTTGATGTACATTTATTTGCAAATTAATAAAAAATCCTTGTTTCCCTACATTTTGTGCTGTAAATTGTTCGTGTACAGATTGATACTTTCTTGAAGAAACATGAGATTGAATGATATAAAGGATTTCATGAATTAGGAGTCCGATGCAATTGGTTTGAATCAATTTAAAGATCAGGATCAAAAGTTATAAGGATTTCTTCCTTTGGTGCATAGGAAAGCCTCCTAAATAAGGGGTTCTCAAAGATCATGCCCTAAATTTCTTTCCCACCATGGGAATTCCTTTCCCCTTAGGGAAATGTAGGTAGGGTAAATTTATTCTAGGATTCCAAAAGACTATGAGAAGGGGAATGAGTCTGCTACTTTTGGTTGCAAGCCCTAGGCCAAGCATCTCTATGTGCTTGGTGCAGTCCAGAGAAGAATGAAGTGACAAGAATAATTTAGGGGTGGAAAAAAGAAATCCAATGGTGGATTATGGTCTCTTAGAGGTCCCTTTTAACATTAAAATTAGTGTCTTGGTTATATATTTTGACTGGTGAAGACTTCTAGAAGAAATCAAAATAATTAGGTCTAACTAGGCCTAGTGCAACAACAAGTGTTTGATAGTTTCCTTTTTGTTTGGGATTCTATGATTTGGGGGTTTGACACACCTCAATAAAGGGTGTATAGAT
Organism: Thuja plicata; assembly: GCA_018584345.1. Classification (NCBI taxonomy): domain Eukaryota; kingdom Viridiplantae; phylum Streptophyta; class Pinopsida; order Cupressales; family Cupressaceae; genus Thuja; species Thuja plicata. The sequence continues at coordinate 2,049,822 of MU226477.1, forward strand.
TATCTATTCTATAGGTCCTTTGTGAAGTTTTAGAGTTAAACTTCAAAAGCCCTCTGCAAAAGGCTACAAGCCAGGGAAGCCTAAAATCCATAATTGGTGTCTGATTCCATAGTCATTATAAGGGTTTGTGGGTCACTTCTAATAGAGACATTTGATAAGTTTGGAACCTTTCCATCCCATTTTTAGCATATAGGTTCCTATTTTGTGACAAAGTCAAGTAGATAGCATTTCTACCAAGGAAACATAGAATCCTCAAGGAGGATAGTAAGTTTGTGGTTGTTGCAGGATCTTTTCAAAGGTGTAGAGCACTCTTTCAAGTCAGTTTGGGTGTATTGAAGACACCTAAGGCCATACCACATCATATTTTCCTAATTATGGGAGAGCTCTACATCAAGTGGTATTAGAGAATCTAAGATCCTTAGGGTAAGAAATTATCAACACCATGGAAGGAGAAGAAGATGAAGGGTTGTCAACAAGGATGACCAATGAAGAGATAGTAAGATATCTAAGAGAGAATAAACAAAGGAAGGATGAAAAAGAGACACTGATATGCAGCTAATGAGGAAAGAGATGTAAGAGCTTAGGGAAGAGATTTGTAAGAAGAGTAGTAACTCTAAAGATGTTGAAGAAGGGAGTGAGGAAGAACCCCTTGAGCAGGAAGAAGATGAATGCCCCGCAAATCAGAGGCTACTAATGAAGACTCTTAAGTCTATGGAGAGGAGAACCATGGATGCCAAGCTTTATTTTCCTACATAAAATGGGAATATGGACCATGATGTTTCAATGGATTGGGTGGATGCCCTAAATAGTTTCTTTTATTGTGAAGACATCCCTGAGAATCAGAGGGTGAAGATTGCCAAGTACAAGCTCAAAGGCTCTGCACTCATATGGTGGAACTTCACTCAAGATGATAGGGTGAAGAATGGGAAGAATCCAGTCACCACTTGGAATATAATGGTGGCCCTACTCAGGGAAACTTATGTCCCTAAAGATTATGAAGTCCAACTTCATAAGAAAATAATGAGTCTAAGATAGAAAGAGATGGATATCTCAACCTACATAGAGGAATTTCAAAAGTTGGTAATGAAATCCAAAATTTTTGAACTAGAATGTGTGAAGCTTGCTAGATATATGCAAGGCTTAAGAATCTCAATCCAAGATGAACTAATCTTGACAAGCCCTACCACAGTAAACCAATGCTATCAGTTGGCATTGAGATTTGAAGATAAGTTCAAAAGAAGGAATGATAAGAGTGGTAGAGGAAGAGGTAAAAATGATAGAGGAATATGAAAAAATTCTAGACCTCAAGGTGAGTCTAAGAAAGAGAACATACAAGGAGAAAGTAGTACAAGGGGTGGATATAGAGAAAGAAGAGGAAATGATAGAGGTATAAATGAGGGAAGAAACAATGGGAAAATAAGATGCTACAATTGCAATCAGACATGCCACTACACCAATAGGTGTCAAGAAAGAGATAGACAAAATACACAAGGAGAAAGAAGAGCCAACCTAGTACGAGAAGATGATGGAGAAAGTGGAAGAGACTGTGCTGGAGAAGAAGGAGTATGCCTCATGATGAAGATGAATTTGATTCAAGCACCCATGCCAATGGAGCCTCCTCAAAGAAAGAATCTTTTTAGGACCAACTACAAGAGTCATGGAAAGGTATGCAAATTAGTAATTGATTCTGGTTCTACTGAAATTCTTGTATCTAGAGAAATCGTAGATAAGTTAAAATTGGAAAAATTACCCCATCTCAACCCATCCCATGTATCTTGGTTAACAAAGGGACAACAAACCCTCATAAATGAATAGGCGTGGGTAGATTTCTCTATTAAAGACTACAAAGATAAAGTCCTTTATAATTTTTTAGATATGGATGTCCATCACCTATTACTAGGACATCCATGGCAGTATGATTTACAAGCCAAACATGATGGAGTCACCAACAAGTGTCAGATTAATTAGAATGGTCATAAATACAATCTACTCCCTCTTCCTGACCCTCAAAAAGAAAATCGAAAGGAACATCTAGTCATGCTTGCAGGAGAAAAAGAGATGATCAATACCATTCAAGAATCAGAGGTAGGATATGCCTTAGTCCTCAAACCTAAGGAGAAAATAGTACACAAAGAATTACCAAAGGAAGTAGATAGTCTACTGCAGAAGTATAAAGGTATTGTTACAGGAGACATACCAGATGACTTCCCACCATTGAGGGACATTTGTCATCAAATATAATTCATCCCTGGTGCTTCCCTACTCAACAAGGCTACATATAAACTTACCCCTGATCAAAATGTAGAGGTAACTAAATAAGTCACTGAATTGTTGACTAAAGGACTCATACAAAAGAGTCTCAACCCTTGTGCAATACAAAGTGTATTAGCCCCTAAAAAGGATGGAAAATGGATACTATGCACTAACTCTAGGGAAATAAACAAAATCACTATCAGATATAGATTGCCTATACCAAGAATAGAGGATCTTCTAAACCAACTTGGAGAAGCATGCTAATTTTCCAAAATAGACCTTAAATCAGGCTACCATTAGATAAGAATAAGGCCTGAAGATGAGTGGAAAACTGCATTTAAAACCACTGAGGGATTATATGAATGGCTCATAATGCCATTTGGCCTTAGCAATGCTCCTATCACCTTCATGAGACTAATGAATGGAGTGCTTCATGATTTCATAGGAAAGTTTGTAGTGGTCTACTTGGATGAAATTTTGATCTTTAGTAGGACTAAAGAAGAACATCTGAAACACTTGGAACAAGTCCTCCAAAGATTACATGAAAAGAAATTGTCTATCAATCTAGAAAAGTGTGCACTCATGCAACAAGAATTAAAATTCATTCGGTTTGTCATCTCAAAGGGAACATTGAAAATGGATCCTAGAAAGGTAGAGGCTATCATTAATTGGACAAAACCAAAAAAACTAGGAGAAGTCAGAAGTTTCCATGGATTGGCTACCTTTTATAGGAAATTTGTCAAAAATTTTAGTCATATTTGTGCACCTTTACTTGATACCATCAAAGGTGGTAGGAAGATCAAATTTTATTAGACAACCAAAGCAGATGAGGCTTTTGAATACTTGAAGGGAAGAGTAGCATAATACCCCATCTTGGCACTACCAACCTTCAAAATATTGTTCACAGTGGAAACATATGCTAGTAACCTAGCCATAGGTGCAGTCCTCAATCGGGATGGCAGACCAGTGGCTTTCTTCTTTGAAAAGCTTAATGAAGCTAAGAATAAATATAGTAAATATGACTTGGGGATTTATGTCATGGTTCAAGCCCTCAAGAAGTGGAGGCACCAATTGCTTCCTAAAGAATTCATTTTCTTCACAGACAAGCACACACTAAGATTTCTTAATAGCCAAGATAAATTAAGTTGCAGGCACATGAAATGGGTTGAAAAACTCCAAACATGCACCTTTTCTATAAAAAATACGAAGGGAACCTCAAAAAAAGTTGCAGATGCTCTCAGTAGGAGAGTGATCTTTGTTGAAGAAGTGCAGGTACAAAGCATGAAAATTGATACCCTCAAACACCTATACAAAGATGATCCAAACTTTGGTGACATCTACAAGGTTTGTTCTACTCTCTGAGATGCATATAAAACTACACATTTAGAGTAATAATTGCAGAATGGTCTTTTGTTAAAAGAGAGCCAACTCTATATCCCTAAATGCTCTATGAGAGAAAATCTAATTAGAGAGTAGCATTGTGGCACACTAGGGGGTCATTTTGGCATTGAAAAAAAACTTGAGTTAATAAGGAGAAACTATCATTGACCAATGCTCCCCAATGATGTAAGAAAATTTATTGAAACATGCACCATTTTCCAAAGAGATAAAGGAGTCAAAAAAAATCATGGTCTTTATCAACCACTTCCAACCCCAATGAAGCCATGGGACAATGTGAGTATGGATTTTGTCTTAGGAGTTCCAAGAACCAAGCATGGTTTTGATAGCATTTTTGTTATAGTTGACAGATTTAGCAAAATGGCACACTTTGTTCCTTGTAAGGTTTCTAACGATGCATCACATATTTCTAACTTGTTTTTTGAAGAGGTGGTCAGGATTCATGGATTTCCTACATCCATAATCTTAGATAGAGATGTGAAATTCCAAGGGCATTTTTGGAGAACCCTTTGGAAAAATTTGGGCACAAATTTGTCATTCAATTCTACATACCATCCATAAATAGATGGGCAGACTGAAGTAGTAAATAGATCATTGGGAAACCTCCTCAGATGTCTTACTAAACAATATGGATAGAATTGGGATACCATTCTTCCTCAAGCATAATTTTCTTTTAATGATTCAGTCAATAGGTTAACAGGGAAGACACCATTCCAAGTGAACTATGGAATTCACCCTAGAGGAGTAATTGAGTTGAGAGAGTTACCAAATGACTTCAAGGTCAGTGTAGAAGGTGATAAGTTATTAGCATGGATCAAATAGATTTATGATCAAGTCAGAGAAACATTAAATCAGAATACTACAAAGTATAAGGAACAAGCAGATAAAAAGAAGAAACATATTACCTTCAAAGAAGGAGATCAAGTGTGTGCATATCTGAAAAAATCAAGGCTACCTAGGGGAGACACCAAATTATAGATGAGAAGGATTGGTCCCTATCAAATACTTCACAAATTTGGAGACAATGCTTATGAAATCTCTTTACCACCCACTATTGCTATTTCTCCTATTTTCAATATTTGTGATCTCACCCGTTTTAAAGGTGATGTGGGTTCTAACAATTCTCTGCAGGATACTGAAGATGCACAAGTTGAATGGCTTAAGGACTTGCCACTAAGACAAGACTTACAGTTGGAAAATATTCTTGACTCCAAGGTTTTCAAGCAAACCAAAAAGAAGACCTATATAGAATACTTGGTTAAATGGAAGGGGCTACCTGACATTGATGCCACTTGGATGAATGAAGAGTGTATTAACAAACATGGGAGATCCCTTCAACAGTTTCTCTCAAGTGGAACTTGAGTTTTAAAAAGAAGGGAGTATGGTGTAGGAGAACCTCCCTCAACTCTTCAATAGAAGGTATTCTCCAAGGGTCTTCAAAAGATTCACCCAAGGGCCTTCATGCCTAAGTTTCAAATTTATCATTTTACAAGTCATCTATAAGCCACATTGCAAGATCTAGTCATCCTTGGTGTGTTTATAAACCTTGGGTTTTGAATATGGTCAAATGGCTTAGTCAAGTACCTAGGTTATTCTAGGTGTTTTCTTAGGCTATTTGCTTATGTTTTGTGTTAATAAAGATCCTTAGGATCTTAGACTTAGATCTCATAGAGTAAAAGTGCAATTTTGCAAGAAATGCAAAAATGTTGCACATTGCAAGAAATGTTACTTAGCATCTTTTTCAAAAAGTTGAAAAATAAGTTGTAAATGGTTCCCAATGGTCACAAGCTTCAAAATTAGTTGGATTTGTTGGGAAATGTCTTCAAATTCCATTTTAGGTGGGTGGACGACAGTTGATGTACATTTATTTGCAAATCAATAAAAATTCCTTATTTTCCCTACATTTTTTGATGTAAATTGTTCATGTATAGATTGGTACTTGATTGAAGAAACAATATATGAATGATCTAAAGGATTTCATTAATTAGGAGTCTAATGCAATTGGTTTGATTCAATTTGAAGATCAGGATCAAAAGTTATAAGGATTTCTTCCTTGGGTGCATAAGAAACCCTCCTGAATAAGGGGTTCTCAGATCATGCCCTAACTTGATTTACCATTATGGGAATTCCTTGAACCTTAGGGAAATAAAAGTAGGGTCAATTTTTTCTAGGATTCCAGAAGCCTAGATCAGGGGAATGAGTCTGCTACTTTTGGTTGCAAGCCCTAGGCCAAGCATCTCTATGTGCTTGGTGCAGTTCAGAGAAGAATGAAGTGACAGTAGCACTTAAGGGGTGGAAAAAAAAATCCAATGGTGGATTTTGGTCTCTTAGGGGTCCCTTTTAACATTCCAATTAGTTTCTTGGTTATAGATTTCAACTGGTGAAGACTTATAGAAGAAAACAAACAAATTAGGTCTAATTAGGCCTAGTGCAACAGTAAGTGTTTGATAGTTTCCTTTCTGTTTTGGAGTCTATGATTTGGGGGTTTGACACACCTCAAGAAAGGGTTTATAGATATAATATCTTTTATGTAGGTCCTTTTTTAAGATTTAGAGTTAAACTCCAAAAACCCTCTACAAAAGGCTACAATACAGGGAAGCCTAAAAGCCAGAATTGGTGTCTGATTCCTTAGTCATTCTAAGGGTTTTTGGGTCACTTCTAATAGAGAAATTTTAAAATTTTGGAACCTTTCCATCCAATTTTCAGCATATAGGTTCCTATTTTGTGACAAACTTAAGTAGATAGCATTTCTACTAAGGAGCACATAGAATCCTCAAGCAAGATAGTAAGTTTGTGGTTGTTGCAGGATCTTTTCAAAGGTGTAGAGAACTCTTTCAAGTCATTTTGTGTGTATTTAAGACACCTAAGGGCATACCACATCATATTTTCCTAATTAGGGGAGAGATTTGCATCAGTAGGCCAGTAGTAACCAGCCCTCAGTAGTTTTCATGCTAGCGCAAGACCATTAGTATGAGACCCACATATGCCATCATGGACTTCCGCTAATGCACATTCAAAATCATCTTTCTCTAGACACCTAAGAAGTGTTCCATCTAGACCCTTCCTAAACAAATCACTGGAGATGAGGGTATAGCAAGAAGCGTTGTAAATATGTTGTCATTTCTCATTATGGGTTAGATTATCATGAATGACTTGGTCACGTAGCTAGGTAAGAGTAAATCTTAGCATATCAAGAGGAATCATACCAATCCCAGTACATATGATGTGATTTTCAAGGGATTCATAGGCAGGGTTGTGTAGTTCTTCCACCAGGAATTAAAATCTAGACTCGTGCTCTTCCTACTGTAAGATAGAAGCCAAAGTGGCTATGGCATCAACCGCCCTATTTTCTTCTCTAGGGATTTGCTGGAATGTGATGAAAGTGAATTAATTCTTGAGATCATCAATCATCTTCTTGTAAGGAATCAATTTCTCATCTTTGGTTTGGTATTCATCATTAGTCTGATTTACAATGAGTTGAGAGTCTCCAAAAATATGTAGTGGATGCACCTTTCATAATTTCTGTTTGACTGGCTTAACACCAGGAGCTATAGATAGATGAGGCATAATTATATTAGTGTCCATCCCTGACATATCTGCACATGCCCAAGAAAAATTCATTTTCTTTTCCTTGAAGAACTTAGTGAACTGTTGCTTTTCATCAGCTGACAGAGACTAAGCCAAATGTATGATATGAGGTGGTTTAGCTATCCCAAGATTTATAGTCTGTGTTGGCTCTATCAAGACTGAAGATCTATCTTGAAAATAACTAGGAAGAATACCAAGTACCTCATCCTTGGGTGCCTCAAAGAGGTTTTCACCCATAGATACATATTTTGTTTTTACCTTTTTAGGCTCTAACACCGCCACAAAGTGGTTTTCGCCATCATAGTGCCTATTATTTTTTTATTTTATTTTTATTTTACGACTAAGGTACTTGATATATGTCTCAGTCATGTTTTTTTCTAGTTCACTAGTGGAAGAAACTACAAGCTCAATAGCATTGAGATAGCAGGCTGTTTCATAGTCATTTTGGAAAGAAGGTAATGCAGGCTGTTGGTTCTATTTTGACCAATTAATAAGGTCAGGGTACATGAGTGGAATGGAAGTGGTAGGTTCCAAAGAATTGATAGGGGAAAGGTCATCTCTAGTGATAAGATGTTCAGAGTCTATAAGGTCTCCCTCAAAAGTACCTAGATCTATCTGATTCCTAGCGTGGTTAACTTGATCAATGAAAGCAACATGTAAGTTTGTTTCGTCAGGACCTACGGGTGATTTTTTGACCACTTCATTTTGGTTAGCATGACTATGCATCACATCTATTCCCAATTTTGTTGAATCAATTGAGAGAGAATCCCATTGATACTCCTGTGAGTCAGTTTTATTTTCTCTTTGTAACAACCATGCCATTTTCTTGCAAATACGTTCTCTATTAGGATCTTCAACATATGACTCGTCACTTTGGTGAGATGTAGAAGATTCATCATAGTGTTCTAGTGAAGGTACTTCATTCCAAAGGATGGAAAAGTTTTCCCTATCTTGGCTAAAAGTTTGAGTAGGTACAATATTTTCTTCAGATTCACTACCACTAGAATTATCAGGAGACTGGTCAAAAATAGGTTGCGCATTACATAATCCCAATCAAGTCTTATCCTTAGATTTCCTTCCATTTGTATGACTCATAGATTCAGAAAGAGCATGTTTCTTATTTCTCAAAGGACCATGACCTGGGTAACCCATCCTAGAAAGAAATTCATAGCCCTTTCCATATCTTTTGGGAGACACTGTTGTAGTAAGCAAAACTTCATTAGCTTCCTTTTCTCTATAGATCCATTCTATAATATCTTGTTCTTCTTTTTAATCTACTAGGGGCACTAAGGATTGGACAAAGGTCCCATAACATGTCATAGTGGAAGATGAAGGATTCTTATCCTCTGAAGGTTTTACATAAGAACGAGGGGAGAATGGGAGTGTAGCAATAGAATCTAGTCGATATTCCCCCATTCCAATATTTAGCATTTTTAACTTCTTCTCACAATCAGCAAGAGTAGTCTTAGTTTCATCAACATCTCTATTGTGTGGTACTAAGGATTCAACAATAAGTGTATTGATAGACATAGAATTATCCCCTGCAATGGGAATCTCGATACCATTGAAAGGAAACTATATACATTGATGGTAGGTAGAGGGAATCACTTGCATATCATGAATCCATGGTCTCCCTAGAAATATGTTGTAAGAAAGGGGATATCAAGAACTTGAAAAATCACATATTTTTCCACTGGACCAACCCGAATAGGTAACACAAACAATCCTTTGGAAGACCTTTCAACTTCATCATAGGCTTTAATAGTAATCTTCCTGCTTGGATCAATGGTGAACTCTGACAATACCAACTACTTAATCACAATGAAAGAACAAATATTTAACCTAGCACCATTATCTATTAGCATGCATTTGACTCAGGTTCGGTAGATTTGGATTTTAATATGTAAGGCAAGGTTATGGGGATGACTTAAATACTTGTCGTCTTATTCAGAAAATGAAAGGTAACGTGGAGTATCAATGTGATTAAACATGGTCTAAAATTAATCAGTATCAATGTCTTTGGGGACATTTTCTATTTTCAAATATTTCTTTAAGATCTCCTTGTGTATAGGTGATAATTCTAGAAACTCAAAGATTGAAATCTGGGCTGGAGTACACTGAAGTTGATCTTATAGATTATAGTTTAACTTACTAGAAGTAGAGGCTTTCTTGGAAGAGGATGCCACTTGCTTAGGATTAGCTTGCTTGGAATAATTAGGACCTCTGAACATAACCTTGGGTTGACTCCTAGTGACAACATTTAGACTTTCCCTATGTGAAGGAGAGTGGACACCTCTAAGCATGATCATGTGGTTACACTCATTGTAAGATTGAGATTGTGTGGAAGAACCAATACCTCTCAAGATAACCTTAGATGCCTCATCAATATATGAATCATAGTTGGGTCCATTAGGTCTCACCATGTTAATGTTTTCATTCATAGGTTCAAGCATATTGATAATGTTGTTACTGTTCGTATAAGTATAATTGATCTTAGATCCCTCATCTTTCTTTGATGTTTCTCCTTTGTCATACTTAGGGAATGGTTCTTTAAAGGCCCTATGATTAGAATTATTAACAAGACCATCCACTCCAAATTTTCCATCTTCAATAAGATCTTGAATGACATGTTTCAACTTTACGCAATTGTCAGTCTTGTATCCTTTGTTCTTATGATACTCATAATATTGATTGTCATTCTACCACTTAGGTTTCACTTCTGGTTTGTATGGTTTAGCATATTCAAGTAGTGTGATAATCTTGTTGTCAAGTAAAGTCTTAAGTATCACATCATATGAATCTCCTAAGGGAGTAAAATCATGTTTAGGCCTAGGTGCCCATGAAGATTTAGCCTTATTAGATTCATTAGATCCTGTAGCTTCTTATTGTTTGGTTGTTAGGATAGCCTTATCCAAGTTGAAAATTGGCTCTTTAGGCTTAGGCTCATCAAAAACATCATCATTGACTATATGCTTGTTCTTATTCCAAGGCTTATTCTTGTCTTTATTATATCCATTACCATTTGTAAACTTTTACTTGCTTAATGTGATCTCACCCTTTTTGACCAAAACATCCTCTATTTGGAAATCACTTTCAATCATATCATTAAAGGTGAAAAATAATTTCTTTCTAATATGATAATATAAATCAGGTATGAGATTATTAACAAAGATATCAATCTTCTCATTTTTCGGAAGTTAACATGGGTATATTGAGTGTATCTTTCTCTATCTTTGCAAGAATGTAACAAAAGGTTCACCTTGTTTTTGTTTGATGTTGCATAGGTCAAGCATTGTCACAGGGTGGTGAATATTATAAGAGTATTGTTAAAAAAATATTTTCACTAACTCATCAAAAGAATTGAGTGGAGATGTGGTTTTTGTGAACCACTCCATAGCTTGTCCATTTAGACTCATAGGAAAGAGTCTCATAAGAAAAGTGTCATCATGCATAAAGTCCATACTTAAAGAATAAAATTGTCAAACATGGTCATGTGGATCCCCATTTCCATCATACTTATCATACTTAGGAATCTCAATATCCCTTGGAAAAATAATCATGTATAGACTCTTGTCAAAAGGTAGAACACATAGGTATTCCATAGAAAATGATGACTTAGGCTTCTCCTTTTCCCTTTTTAATATTGAAATTTCATTTTTCAAATTTTGTATTTCCTTGATGGAAAATTCCAAAGGTGAGGGTTCTCTTCTTTGATTCAATCCATCAACATCAAAGTCATGAGGGAGTTTCAGCCCTTTATAAGCCAAGTGCATGAAATATTGATCACCATTTTGTTCCAATGCTTTTAACATCAGTCTTTGATAACGGTCATCTTGTTGAAAGTTTAGGAGCTCTTCTTCAGTAATCTCATGCTCTCCATTGTTTCCATGTTGAGATTTAGACCTTGGAGGTGAATCAAATCCATTGTTTTGTGACTTTGGGGGAGATCTTGTAGGTGTATTATTCCCATGATCTTCAAGGAAATTGGTATTGAATTTTTGAGCCAAAAGAGTTCCTTGTTCCTCCATGTAAGTTGTTCTTTCTAACTCCATTTGTCTTAGCCTTTGATTGTGTTCAAAGAGATCATTCAATCGCTTGTTACGCTCTTCTTTAGACATGGTGAGAGATAAAATATTTTTAGATCTTGATGAGGTAAGAGGTGTCTTGCAGGTACTATCCAAGGTGCTTCCAAAAGGATAAAACCAAAATTCGGTACTAACCCCCTCTTTGTCAAAGGTAAATTGAGGTTCTTCATCTTGATGATGCTGATGCCTAGTAGGAAAAGGTAATTTATCAAAGCCAATAAGAGGTTTCTTTCCTTGATCAATTTGATATCTAGTTGTTACTGGCATGAATGAGAATATAAAGAGAAAATAAAGATGACACAAGACAACTTGATGTCCACCGTAGAAAATAAAAGTGTCCACTTGTCAAAAAGTAAGAGAGAGTAACATAAGATCAAGATGACTTACCACAAAGTGCCCAAGCTTCGGGTAAGATCTCTGTACGAAACTTGTGACTCAAGTCAAGAGATAACGTCAAGATAAAGATAAAGATAGCCAAAAAGGATAGACAAGTGAACAAATTTGCTAATCAAGAATATAATCAAGGTATCTAAGTGATCCTTTTCAGCTAAAAGCAGTCCCTAACCTGCTAGTTTTAGACCAAGTGACCAAAAATAGTCAAGTATAAAATTCCTAAACTAGCTGAGAGTAAATTGAAGGCCAAACCCACTTGGATCATAAATTGGGCGACAAATCATAACAAAGCCAGACGATATTTTAGGATAGGACAATATTTTTGTATGACACATGATGATGTTTGAAACTGTCGAGCGATATTTCTCACTACTACAGGCGAAACTGAGACAAAAAATATAAAAAGACCAAATCTTTGACTCAAAAACGTTGTTTTGATTGATTAGCAATTTGTGACAATAATAAATTTCAGTTGTAACAACAATTTTGGAGTTTAGAATCAAGTTTTCAAAGAAAATGTGATGCATAGAGTAGTCTTCAAACAATCAAGCAAGGGACAAAGCAACCTTGCATGATACAAGCATTTGTGAGGTCTCAAAGAAAAACCTTATGAATAGTACCGTCATGTGTATGTTCAAATGATTTCCAAGGGTCTTAACATGATCGAAGACACACCAAACACAAGCTACCTAAGGACAATTTGTCTTAGTATCAAAATCTTTTCCCACACCAGATATTCCTTTGCCTCACAAAGTGATGTTGGATTTGGGAATACAAATGGTGAGTGTAAAAACTTGGGGTGATCCAGGAAACTACTTGGATCGGTCTTTGCACAAATATTATGATAATTTCAGAGGTGAGTTAGGTAACTTATATCTAAAAGTGTCTAGTAAGGACATCTGTTCATGACTATCCCTTGTAGTTTCGCAAGCGAAATTGAGGCCTATATCCCTACAAGCACTCAAAATGCATAGTCTCGCAAGAAATATTGAGACCTCTTGGTCCTATAAAAGTTGAATGTACTCCCCTTGTAGTATTATAAACAAGATTGAGACCAAGATGGCCCTACAACTGCCCAATCAAGTGTAGTCTTGCTTAGCAAGATTGAGGAAACTAGGCCCTACATATGAAGAGACATTAGGAATAGAAAATAGCCAATTCTCCCCTCTCTTTGGATTGAAGGAATATTTTGATTATAGTGGGATGGAGTAGCCAGGTTTTCTTCTTCCCCACTTGGGTCATTCCCAAAATATTTCTCTTGGTAGGCCCTCTAAAGGTAAATGCAAGAAAGAAATGGATACCTAATGAAGGTCAAGATTTCTGATTTTCCATAAGGAAAAGAGCATACTCTCCTACTCCATAGTGTCTCCCAAAAAAACCAAGCACATGTTCATTTACCAAAAGAAAAATAATTAAGATATGTGCATATGAAAAATGATTTATGATAGCAAAGACACACAATATCTAATTACATACCTCTAACGTAATTTGCAAAATTTTTAATGCAATTCCTTTGGCAAACACATCCTACAAAAAAACAAGTTAGGGAACAAAAGATATGCAAATGAAAGAAATAACCCTGCAAACCCACTTGTTAGGAAGCAAATAAAAGATCAAAATGTTGCAGTAAAACCCAATCAACAACCCTAAATTGCAAGATGCAATGAAATGAAGCTGAAAATAAGGTGCAAGCTCATCACAATTTTTATTTTTTTTGCTTTTGACCTAGTCAAGAAGATCTGATTTTTTTTGCTATGATTCTGACCCTAAAAATAGAAATGAAAACAAGAGACCCTTGCTAAAAATCTGAGAGCTTTTCAAAAATGTAATTTTTTTAAAAAAATACCTTAATTTGTGTCCTAGGGACCATATTAATCAAAACATACCAGTTTTCAAAGATTGAATTTTTAAGCTATTGTATGTCATAAAAATAAAAAACACAAAGAACATACCAGGGTAGAATTTTTGTAGCTTTCCAAAAATGTAAAATTTTCCAAAAATTTCTCTGATTTGCGACCCGAAACAAATTTTCATGAAAAATCATAAAAAAATTATAACTCGCAAAAAAATGATCAGAAAAATCTGATTTTCGGGTTGAGACAGATGTGAACCATATCCAACTTGAAAAAAAACAATTCACACCAAAAATTAGAGCTGTTTGTGAGATATGATCAAATCTTTCAAAAAAACCCTAGGTTTTGTCTTCAACTCATCCGACACAAGGGTTAGCCTTGAAAATATTCAATAAAAAAACCATGTAAAGATTAGACAATCTGAAAATATGAATAAAATGAAGAAAAATCAGGGGCATGAGCCCCACGGTTGGCACCAAAAATGTGTGATCAAAATGTGACACTTCTATAAACCATTACACTTGAGAGAATCCATGAAGAGGAAGTCTCAAGAAGCAACTTATAGCTTCGTATCCATAGCGTGCAAGAATCAAGTAGATAATGATGATGGCTCTCAGATGAACCTAATAAGAAAGATCACTGCAAAGTGCACTATAGAATGGAAGATTAAAATGATAATGCAAAGTAATCTAAGATGAGAATCAAGATCCAAGCTAAAAATGATGTGCAATAAATGCAGGGAAAGTAGATCTGAACTAGATGAATTAAGATAGATGCAAGAAAATAGATTAAAAATAATAATAATAATGCAATGCTTCAATAATACCAAGATACTGAGCTAGGATGCAAGAAGGCTTCCAGATGCAAGAACTCCAAGATCTCCAAAGGGGCAAGATGCAAGAGCTCCAACAACTATCTTATCCAATTTTTTCTATTATCCAAGAATGAGGAGAGATATTCCATTTATAGGAGATTAGAAATGAGAAGACAGTCAAGATTAAGAGGCAAAAAAATGATCAATGGTGGATATTAAAGCTTGAGTGATCCATGTGCTCATATTTTCAAGAGGCAAAATCAAAGGCTAAGATTAAGAGGCAAAACAATGAGTGGTTGAGATAATTAGGCAAAAACCTTTTTTCAAAAGATTTCATCTCATTTAAAAGTGTACTTTCAACACCTGTGTTTTTCAACACTTCCCTAGCATCGAGTGTTTCTCAACACTTATCAGATATCCTACCCACAGTCTAGATGATGTGATATTCCTCACTGGCAGATGCGATGCTCACAGCTTGACTCTATGACTTACACACACACACCTAAATGTTTGACTCGCTGAGACTTGTTTGACTTTATTTCTTTGTGTGCTGTCTGTGATGATTTCTTTGCTGAGTGTTCTCCCCCTATGATCATTTTCGATGATGCATAGCTAGAAGACTGAGGGAATGAGAACATGTTTTATTGCTTTTTCTGCTTGTGGGTATATCTTGTTGGTCCTCACTGTCATTAGCATTTATGCTTGTTCCACTTGAAATTGGGATCTACAAGGTATTATCCTTGACTATTTTATGTGAGTGCGTGCTTATAGCCATCCTGACTTTCTTGTGTCTTGATATGAGCATAATCTTGCTATATCAAACTTAGGGAACCTCACTGCACTAGTCATCTTGACCTACATGTCTCTGATGCCTAGGTGAGATTTTCACATTTTTATCTAATATAGATCATATTTAGATTCACATAGTTATGCTAGTGTGTATTGTATGATCTTGCGACGCTACCAATAACACTCGATGATGATAATTAGATGTCTATAAGCATTGTGACCTT
>MU226477.1:2112771-2137681 GCA_018584345.1 Thuja plicata
AAGGAAAGTAAGTGTTATATCCAGTTCCGAATTAAGTCGGGGATCACATAACACTTACATCTTGAGATATTAGTTCTGATCAATCCTCTCTTGCTAAGAGGGAGTGTTAAGTAATAGCTTTGATATATATATACACATTATCATCATATTTGATATATATATATATTATTATTAATAGTATCGTTGATATCATACTCGCTATACTTTACAAAGTAAAGTGAAACGGCCATTATATTGACCACAGTCGATGTATTGTATTATGCATAAGTTACGATAACTATCGTATGATAGTTATCGTAACACATATATTAATATGTGTTAGGATAACTATCATACGATAGTTATCGTAGCACAATATGAAATATGAGCAGCGTTTAACATTGGGTTATCGGGTTGTTATGATACACCATGTCTATTGTAAAGACATGGTTGTACGTGGCATAAGCCACGTACAGTCATGTCTCTACATAGACATGACTATTAAGATTTATACTTATACATCTTTATGTATGTTGCAGAAAAATATCAATTACAGTTTTATATTACTACTACAACATACATAAATAACTTACATATGAATTTATAATTCAGTCTACATTTGAATTAAATAATTATATTTAATATAGCATATTAAATTCTCTCTATTAAAGATCTGCATTCCTAACAGATTTGAATAAGGGATGGTTGATTTATCACATAATGGTATTTTGGTTGTTCAGGCAGAGACAGTGTTATAGTTCTCGGATCGGTGTGGACCAGTTATGTAATATTCTTGGTTGCTAACTTGGTGGTGATTTCAAGACATGGATGTGTGTCCTAAACTTGAGTGGTTCATGATTTGGATACTGGCAAGTTATTTTTCTTTTGTGATTGAGGTTGATGTTTGGTGTTCCTGATGAACTATGCAGAGATAGTTATGATTCCCGAGACAAAGTTGTTCTTATTGTTGTCGTGGCATTTCATGTTTCTAGATCGTGTCCTATTCGTGTTGATGGAACACATTAGGTTATGTGATTGGATTTGGTGATTTTTCATGTTGCGCGTTGTTGTTATTATTGTTCTTGGCCAACCTGATGGTGTAGTGTGTTGCGAAGTATTGTGGCATGATTTATGGATTTGGAGTGTGTTTGAGGATGTTGTTATTGATCATTGCTATGTCTTAGCCAACATTCAATGGATCACATTGTGTATTGAGCTCTAATGAATTAATATTTTGTAATTAGGTCGTTGGCTGACCTAGTTGAAATAAGGTCGACGTAATGTATAAAAGATGTAATCATTTGTAATTGTGAAGTGTGGCAAAAAGTGTGTGTGTGTGTGTGTGTGTGTGTGTGTGTGTGATATGGAAGGTATGGAAGGGTGAATACGAAGAGGTGTGAGTGGAATTTGCAATTGAGGCAGAGATTTGATGAGCTTCATTGGAACTGTATTGGCATAACATAGATGTTATCTATTAGTTCGTGAGTTATGGACTGGTGTGGACACCATCTGCAACATTTTCATGCAAATCAATTAACTTATTTTGCTTACCTTGGGTATCCCTTGGAATTTAATCTACGACATTAACATTTGAGTCAATTAACACATTCGGTTATTCCCCTAAGGTAATGTCCTTCATTAATATTTGGTGCCACTCTTGATGTTGTAGCTTCATTTGATGAACCATCAACATTACCAAAGTATGACATTATGGTTTTGCATTTTGATGGCCTCCATTATTTTCAAATATCCCGCTGCTTAACATCTCTCATGAAATAAAAGCTACCAAAAGTATATTTTTATTTAAGAAAGAATCATAGAATATAGATCCTTGATTCCTTGGACCCTGGATGTCTCCCTACTAAATAATTTCTAACAATGAACCTAAAATGACAAACGAAAAAATGATCTTATAACACTATAAAAGACATTGTCACTTACCTTTAGGTTTTCATCGACTCCCTTATACAACAATGCCTCAACTTGCCTATCATTTGAATCGAGAGATTAGCACCGAACAAAATGTGTTAAAAAATGAGGCTTTTGATTGTATTTATATTAAAATATATTTGACCAACTCTGTGAAATTTAAAATGGGATATTAAAATATTGGTTAAATTCGTGGGATTTTAAACGAGATATTAAAAATTTGGCAAATTACACTGTATTATTAAATGGTTTAGTAAAAATATAGAAATTCCCACGTGATAATAAAATGATACATTTAAATGTTAGATGAATCAAAGCTCAACAAAGCATATACATTTTTATTCCCAAGACGATTATGAACCTACAATTAGCAAGGTCTTAACACTAGATTGACAAAATGAATCCTACACAATTATATTACAATGTCATCGACCAAATGAGTCCTACACAGTTATATTACAATGTCATTGGCAAAATGAGTCCTCCAACATATTTAACATTTAATGTTTTGTTCAAAATAGGTCCTCATACATAACAAACTTTTTATGATATTGGCAAATATTGGCAATGTCTCGCATAATTTCAAGGTGACACCTAGGGTACCTTTTGCAAATTTGCTACTGCGTGTGAACAAGTTTTCTCCATGTGGAATCTATGCCTTCTACGACAATAAATCTGCTCTTCGTCTGACTTTTGGCAAACAGTATATAGTGCTATTGGTTTCTCCTACGCTTATCCCATGTCCCCATGCAATTGCTTAACTCCAATTTCTGCTTAAATTTATGTAGCTAAAGTGTTCCCATGCACATTTGGAATGACGGGAAAAGGATAAAATGAAATCTTTTCCTATTTTAGTAGAACGACGACTACTTAAAAAATAAAAATAAGCATTAGAAAAAGGGGGGGGGGGCTAGAAATAAGCAGCCAATACTAATTGGGAAAAACAACACATGGCTCCACAAATTTTTTTCCCCCTTCTTTTATTTGTCTCCTATTTTTTTTCTAAATCATTTTTCATTTAGTAATTTTATTTTAAAATAATTATAAAAAAAACTGTTTAAAAAAGAAGCAACAAAATTTCATAATCATGTGGCCACCAGCTCTACAAATAACTGCTAAAAGAATTAAGCAGCATGGGACCTGTGCTGAGCGCTTGGTCTAGGTCTGCAGATTAGTTGGCTGTGAAATGGCGCCGTTACACAGCCACTAAAACATCCTTTTCCATCTTTATTAATTAAATAAAAAATTAGAAAACAATTATATTGTCATTTTCAATTTAAATAATAAATTGCAAAAAATAGCCTTGTCAGGTAGATTTTGTCGGCTGTATAGCCATTGGCGTCTTTCAGGGGCGTTAACGGGTGAAAGCCATTGCAAACATTCATCATGGCTTTACCCCTGGTTACTGACCGGGGTTGGGCTGTGCGATTTAGTCCCATTTCGCCTTCTACACCATTGAATCCGAATTTTTCTGGAATTGGCGGGTTGTTCAATGCATGTTGAGAGCAAATGGAGAATTCTACTTAGAGAATGGGTTAATTGGAAGGTTTAGCCAGTTTTGGCTTAGACTTCTACCGCTCCATAATTGGATTTCAAAATCATGGCTTCCTCTCATGCACGAAAAATTGAAATCTATCCTTGTGCAAAAGGATTTTTCACTGTATTTTTTAAAGCAAAGAGGACAAAAATGCCTTCCTCAGCTATGTTTGGATGCGGGGAAAAAGCATGTTGTTGAAATCTTTTGGCACTCAAAACAAAACTGGGCATATTGTAGCAGAATGCTCAATTGTTAAATCCCAACCAATTCGGGAGGCCTCTTGGTGGAAAGATGCTTCCCAAAAACATTATACTGTTGGAAATTCTTTCAAAAAGAATGCTTCTTCCTCAAAGACTGATGCTAAGAAGAAGAATACAAAGAAGGTTGATGTGCCCGCTTCAGAATCAAAGGTAGGCAACAATTCGCCTCGATAAACCAGCAGTAGAACAATCTTCAGATTCAAAAGCATTAGCGTATGGGTCCTGTAGCTCGGAGGCTAAGAGCATTCTCCTTTAAAGTAAAATAGATAAACTTTAAAGTAAAAGTAAAAATTATTGAGAACTGTGTAGTTTTTTCAATCGTTTCAGATTACACACAATGTTCTATATTAGAAAGAGGAAAAATAAAAACATTAAATTTAATTTCATATAATTTTAACTATATAAATAATTATCTCGCCTTTTTCAAAATAAAATAATTTAATTTTTCTATTTAAAATTTAAAAGAATCTGTTTATTTATATTTTAAAATTTTAAAGTATTAACATGGGTCATGACATGGGCCATTCTCTTTTCAGCCCTCATGATGCACATTACCTCATATTTGAAAATAAAAAATCTGTTGCATTCTGATTTATAATTATTTGATATATACACTCAAATGTGGTCAAATGTGCACTCTCTAGAAAAAGGTTTGAGCACAACTTAAAAATCATATAACTTAATTGCTATTGTTTCTGGTTTTCAATGTTTGTGATCTGAAATATTGAAACAAAAAAACTACACATGGTTATTACAGAGTGTGATCTAAACATTGAAACAAAAAGAGTCACACAAGGAAGGTCATTATGGAGTGTGATCCAAAATGTTGGTATAAAAAAATTACATAATTGAAACTAAAAACAACAGCAATAAAATTATGAATTATAGAAATCTGATATCATTAATAATTTAATTGTATAATTTATGAGTTGGAGTAATATAGCTTGAACAGTAATCCTAACTTTTTAATAGGTGCAGTGATATGTTCTCCATGAGCAATAATTTCTACTTAGGTGTTCTACAAATACAAAAAAAAAAAAAGAGATGCTTGTGGAGTGTTCTGATTGTGCATCTATGGATGTGTCTTGTTATTTGTGAAAAGGTATCCAACCTTATAATTCAAACCTGATGCCTGTAGTTATGAGAAAATCATTGCTGACCATGGTATGTATGTACTCTTTCCCTAAAACAATTTGGTCTCCAGAACTAAAAATGTACTATCAAAACAATTTCAAACTTGAACTTGCTAGAACAATTGCATGCAAAAATTGATGAAAGAAATGGAAAATGATAAAAAGATTTATGCTGAACTCAATTATAAAGGTAAAATTAAAATAAGATAAAACAAATAACAAACTTCATATAATCTTTTCAATAAGAGATGAAAAGCATTTCAATTCCACGATGCAGCCATTATTCTGTTAATGTGGCTTCTGCATTTCTCTGGTAACTCCTTTGAATGTTACCACCGTCAACTGTCAACTGCTTCTACAATGTCTAATTTTACTCCATGATCAATATCTACTCTTAGATGTTATACTTCCTTATCCCGGCTCTGAACCCAACCATTTTTTATGTACATGCAGGGGTTCCCCCTGCTGCAGCCCCTCAGCATCTCTTCTCAGCATCAAAGTGTTTAAGTAGCTCATCAATTTCGTCCCTCAGCATTTCAATTTCCTGATCTTTGTTGAAATTTTGCTCTTTTAAATTGAAAAAGTCTTGTGTCAATCCCTTTATTTGCTTCTCCCAGACTAATTCTTTTTCTAGTATTTCGTTGACCATCTTTTGGCGAGATGAAAGGTGCAGATCCCTATCTTTCTGCCTTTCTCTTCTTTCTTTTTCAAGCTCTCTCTTGATCATTGAAATTTCACCTTGGAATTTCTGCGCCATAATTCGGGCCTTCTGTTCTTCAGAGTATAACTCATCTCTGAGTTTCTCCACTTCTTCAGACTTCAATTTTAGTGACATCTGAAGTTGGTTCCTCTCCCAATCTAAACGTGCTTCCTTAGATTCTATATCTCCTTTAAAGCGTTCCATCATAATAAATCTTTCTGAAAGCTGTTCTTCATTCTTCAACTTTTCCTGTTTGGCTTGCATTATAAGTAAACTGGCCTCACTTTTTTCTTTCTCCATACTGTCATACTCTTCCCTAATCTCCACCCCAAGTCTACGAATATTTGTCTCTGTACATATAGCTAGTTTTTCAAGAAGCAATGGCATCTCTAGCCCACACTCTTCCACTTCAGGAAAGTCACCCCAATTTCGGAACTCAGAAGCTGACTCTGTAGAACAACTATAAGATCCTTTGTTGTCTTTCATAAGATCCTTCCTGTGTGTTATCAGGTGACTTTTCAAATCATAAAGATGTCTTTTGGTTGCTTTTAGTGTATGCACAACTTTCTTTATTACAATTTTCATAGAATCAAGCTCTCCATCTTTAGCCTCCAGCAGCCTTGACCACATTTCACTTTCTTTCATTAACTTCTCTTCCCTTTCTTTTAACATACTGTAGAGGATCTCCTGTTTGTCTTGACATTCATTTCTACACACCTCTAATTCATGTTTCCAGTGATGTCGCTCTTGAATCTGATTAGATTCTACTTTCTCATTGTGTTCAATTAGGCAATGTGCCTTTTGTTGAGCACTTGCAATTTCAGATGCGAAATGCCTCTCCTTTTCCATCCACAGAGCCTCATTCCTTTCTTCAACTTCTCTCGCTTTTGTGATAACCAAATTCAGTTCATTCTCCAGCCTGCTTTTTTCAGTCTTCAATTGCTGCATTTCATCTATCAACCTGTCAATAAATTCGACTTTGAATGACTGCCTAGCATGCTTATGATGGTCAGAAATTTTCTGAGAACCTTGTAGCTGTAACTGTGCCAATCTTTTGAAGAAGTTGATGAGCGTGGACATTGTGTATTTTATGGAACCAGCTCGAAGCACAGAATTCAATTTGACAGCTTCCCTGTGAAGCTGCATTAAGAACTCCTCTATATATTTCAACCTTTCACAGGTTTCCTTGTGTCCTGTCATCTCTGCTTTCCATAATTCTAGAATTTTATGGCCTACAAACTCATGTATCTTGTTTTGACTAATAGGAAATGCCTCATCCTCACTAACAAAAGTTGTTTCACGGTTATTGCTTACTTGCAAAGGCGATTCTTCCTGCTTATTCAACTGCTTCAATTCACTGTGAACTGTCCCACTCCTTGTTTCAAAGACCTCCCATGTTGCATTCTTCTTCTCTATATGGCAAACTTTAATATCATGTGTTGAAACCTGAACTTTATTCTGATACATATCAACTGTTTCTGTTTGAAATTTACTTTTCTCTGTGCATTCATTTCCAAATAGGCCCATTTCTAGATCATCCCTATTAGCTTTCATCTTCAACTGTAACTCATCCATCAGAATCTCAAGTTTGACAGCATTTTGAACCTTTGAAACAAGATGCTCAACATTTCCATTTTCACTGATGCCTTCACTTACATTTTCCTTTGCTATTTGACTCTTAAACTGCTTCACCTTCATATCAGCACTGGTCAAGGATTTTGTTTCAACACTAACAGCTTCGGAGGTTACATCAGTCATCTCTTTCTGTAGGGAATAGGTTAGGAAATGCTGTTTCTGAAATAAACCTTGAGCATCTGAAGATGTCATTTCCATGGCATCATTAGCCTCTGAATCATCTCCTGCAATGCTTTTGCTACTACCCCTAGCATGTTTACATCCTGCAGATTCTTTACAATTTCCAGGCTTTGTTTCAGGCAATCCAGCACTACACTCTTCCTTCAAAGGAACATCTGTGTTAGGCATCCAGTCCTCCTCCTCTCCAAACCCCAATTCCTTACTTACGTCAAAAATGTCTTGACGGATATTCAGATTACTTATATCGGAAAGAGCCCTGGGGCTATAATTGCCATCCCCTATCTGAACCTTTAGCAGCCTCATCATACGCATACAATTTGTAGCAGAATTCTCTTAAATTGACCCAGGTCCCCAATTCCCTTTTTAGATGTATCAGTGATCACCTTGTTTACACCATGCAATACCCCCACATAAGGTTTTTATGTTGTCCAGTTGAAATCCTGCAAATGAGTCATAGTTATTAGAATTTTCCACAACTGCTGATAGCTCTAAGATACCGGTTCTGGTAGCAAAACAGAATTAAACAACAGGAAACCTACTTCTTTAAATAACAAGTATATTGATTTTAGAAGGTAGTAGCATCCAATTTATTGAATATTCTGTGTTAGATTGCTGGTTTGTTGTAGGGTAGAAATGGAATGAATATGTGACATATTTCTCAGACAATGAAAACTGATACATAAGAAATTGTTCATTATCTAGACAATATTTTGAGCAATAAAATAGCATTTTCATTTGAATAAAACACATCCGTAAGTGGTGATCCCTGATAAACCAAGTTTCCTTTTATAAATCTCTGAACGATATAGGCATACTGCATAGCTCTCCATTTATATATCATATACAGCTTCTTTCAGGCTATGCTCTAAGTTTAATAGGAAATTATAAGTTGGGATCCATGATTCTGACATACTATGCCACACGCAAGATTTAATAGTGTCCTTTTTCTCATGAACAAGATTTAAATTCAATGCAGTGTTTCCTGGGCAAAAAATAGTACCAGGATACTTCAATATAACATGCATTCTTGTTTGACATCTTGCTACATCGAATACCATAAAAGGCTTCAAAAGTAAGCAAAAGTTTCTGGAAGATCTCCTGAGCTTTAAGCATAGAACATGTGTCCTCAAATTCAAAATGAAGAGAGCAATGAATTGTGCAGCATTCTAGAGATATCAATCTTAGGGTTTTGTTTCTACATAATTGTAGGATATACAAGTACATAATTCTCATATTCTAAGCTAAGCTGATTTCATCCGAAAGCTGGATAGGAAATATGTTTCGTCCCAACTGTTCATGCTACAAAATCATTGTCATGCTTACGTACAGTCTAGGTAACACGAAAACAGAGAAGTTCAAACTGGAACTTGGGTAACCGATTATTTTAGTCCAGATATTTTTTATACATTCTTGGTCATCATATGCATGCTGATGTCGAAGAAGTTTTTTTAAGTTCAAAGCAAAATATTAAATATGTAAATATCATTCGTTTTTAGCATTATAATTTATCCATGAAATTATCTACCACAGATACAGTCCAACAGCTCTGATAAGCATCTCTCAACAACTGTAATTTTGCACTGTCACATAAAACATTTGAACTAACTGAATAGATATTTATCAGATTCTAATCATCATTGAATGTCCAGTGAATCTATATATCAGCTTTATCAATTTATGAGTTGTATATTGTTTTATTTAAGGTATTTTTCGTGTAACAGTGCCCTGAGGGCTCTCAGGTGGGTAGCCAACAGAGAGTGACCTTCATCTTTTGTAGAACAAAATTCCTTTAGTTGCATTTATTTTCATTTATACTAACCTAAGTTGTCGATTCGGGTTCGGGGATGGATTTGGGTTCGCAAATCCGGTTCGTGGATTCGTGAAAAAAAAAATCTCATTAGGATTCGTGAAAAAAAATTTCCCGGAGGCGAATCTGGACCCGGACCCGGATCCGGGGTCCAGGGTCTGAATCGGGCAACTTAGATACTAACCAATTAATAGCTTTGTTTTAACTTCCCGATCTACTGATGGGCAAGATGTGCTAATTATAAGGTGAGAAAAGCTTAAAATTACAAATATGGGGATATAAACTTATAAGTTATCATGTGTGACTCATAGATTTATTTTCGTAACAAATCAAGAATTTATTATAATATTTACTGGGGAACTCAAAAGTATAAGTTAACAGCAAAACTAGGAGAGCTAAAAGAACTCCAAGAGCTGACAAAGTAAATAATACTAAAATAAAGAACAAGTATGAAAACGAAGTGAACCTAAAATGGCTAAACCCTAGATAAGTAACACACAATAAAGATAAAGTCGTATGACTCAAGTACAAATAACATATGAAAAGAAGAGAGCACAAGTGAAATTGCCATGTGCAATGACGAGGGCCAAGAAGCTAAACCCAAAAAGGAAAATCCTAGAAAAGATGGGACAAGATGAAGATAAAGCAATACATTCCTAGTAGAAATTCAAATAACCATCTGAAAGGAAGAGAGCTAAGGACTGAACCTAAAACATAAAATTCCGAGACAGACCCTTGAAAAATATAGATAAGGAACAGAATTGAACATTCTAGATCGGTTTACTACATGTAAATGTGTTGACCTTGCACACAAATATGGCTAAAACCATCAAATGGCTGCAATTTAGCTGCTGAAGTGGTTTGGCTTTTAAAGAGTCAACATAAGCTTGCTTTCTTTCTTTCTTTGTTTAAAAAGGATAAGCTCAGTCCCTTATACAGCTAAAATAATAATAAAACCTTCACTGACAAATAAATTTTGAGATACCCTTCTGTGATACTTAGAAACCTTGAAACTCTTCTTTAGAGAGCGTCCTATCTCCCCAAAACTTGGTGGAAACATCAATATATCCAAAAACTCCAAGAGAAAGCATCACAAGATAGACTCAAAACATAAAAGCAACAATCAAGACACAGTTTTGTTCGGGTAGATTATAGAAAATATTCGTATTATAGCTACTCGCCTAATGATAGAATGTTTTGTTTGAAATGCTCTAACTATACCATATTTATGACATCCTAAAGCTGCTTTCACGAGACCATCAATGGCTTATGTTGGAAGTATTTTAAAGGAAAATCGTTTTCATTTCCTGAAGCAGACGACGAAAAAAGTTTGACATGCTCAACTTTTCTTTTCCTCAAAAATTTCCAATGTTAATTCCTACCTTTTTTAAACCTTAGTGTTTGACACTGAAGCTCTGACACTTTGCATTTCAAGTTTATTTTTCTCCATTTCGCAAATATTTTCAAAATCATTCCCCGTTCTGTTTATGCTTAGGATCCTGCCCTGACTTGGTACAACATTGTTTTGGCACTCTATTCAGGAAGTTGGGGGCCAGGGTTGACCAATGAAACTTTATGCAGCCTTATTGCAGTTATAGTCAAGTTTATCTAGGTGTGGGAGATTGAACCTGGGTCACTCTGTCATTACAGAACAACTCTCCGGGCATTGATTCCTGGGGAATCGGGATTAATTCCTATCATTTCTACAGCTTGCATAAACACAAAACCTTTGTGATTTCTTTAGCCTAGCCATTCCCTTCATCAGATTTAACAAGGACAAACTCTTGATACGAAATAGACGCCACTTAATCCTAAGTCAAAGTGGGTCTCGTCAGGAAAATTAGTTAAAAATAAACTACTATTACGCGGGCTTAAATAAACATTTCAGCGTTTAAAAAACCTTAAACCACTTAACAATCAGCTCAAAAAAAACCAAAACCACTCTCATTATCCTTCAGATCATTCTATTAAAACATGTAACAGGCTCAACATTACTAGTTGCATTGTCATCAATCGAATACCCCACTATATTTTGGCACAAATGCAAGAAAAAAGAATGCAACAAAAATTAGCCTAGTTAATCAGAACTTAGAAACTCATCAATTTGGTGCAATTCTGTGATACATTCATGAGCATATACAGATCAGAGTGACAGAAAAAAGAGGTCAATAATTTTCACAGCAGTGACAATATGTATACGCTAGTAACCAAAAGCACGAAATGAGACCTACCCACGTTTTATGGACCTGCTAATTACACAGTCTTGCGCCAAATAGTCCTCTCATCCGCCATTTTGAAGCTTAGAATAGGGTTTAAGCAAGAAAGAAAATAGAGGGAAGAACAGTAAGGGAGGCAGAGTTTTTGAAAAAGAAAGGGGAGGATAGAGAAATAGACGTTGGCAACTAGGTAGTTGTTTTGTAATGAAATTAGAAATGTTTTTATAGCTGTCAAATGGGATTTCCACGTAAATGGAAATACAAGACGTGCGCGCCGCCGAAATAAGCGGACGTCTCATACCTAGTTTCTCGTGTAATATTACTCTTTAAAAATTGTTTTCGCTAAATTATTCCTTGATTTTAGTATAAAAAAAATTGTTTTCACTAAATTATCCGTTGATTTAAAATTGGGCTTTTGTGAGGGAACCTTTTCAGCACATGCCCTCCTTATTTTGAAAGGAAAATTGGCAATAATTGGATTGTTGCCGATAATCATATAAACTTGTGAGGGCAATCAATGCTATTTTGTGGGGGCAACTTCGGAAAGAGCCCCATGGTGCTAGTGCTTTTCACCATTTTTTTTTCTATATTTATGAAGTGTGTGAATTATTTATAAATATATACAAATACTCGAAGTAAACTTTTGAATATAATTGGTGCACATTTGTTTATATGGAGGGGAATTTGTATATTTATTTATTTATTTGGTCTTGTTAGTCTTTGTCCATATACACAAGAAACTAATGTTATTGGTTGAGCTCTTGGCTATTAATTTATGCGATGGAGAGATAAATTTTTGACTTTGTTGTATAGTTTGTAGTGTTCTTACTTTATATATAGTATTTTTCCTGATTTTTTTTGTTTTTTGTGACTGGCCCTTTGTATTTTTGTTGGCAGTTGTATTAGTTTTAATTACAAAAAACAAGAAAAAAAAAGTGTCGACATGTGTTGCGTTGGTAATGTATGTACAAGTGGACGAACGAGCAATGCATCGTTTCTGATGTTTCATTTAATATGCCAACTAACGTGCATGTGAGAAATGTTTTCGATGAGAATGTTTATGGGTTGCTTCAATGGGAATATTTAATTTGGTGCTTCTTTTTTTGGCATGTTCTTGAGCAAGCTTTGAGAGGGAACGAGCTGAGCAAGGGTTGTTGAACAACAATGAAAGGATGATGTTGAGGTATGGTGATTGATTATTATTTTTTTGTCTAATTTTTTGGTTCGGTTGTGGCACTAATTTGTTGTTTGAAGTGATCTTTGTGAGTAGTTCATTGTTAAAAGGCTATGTGCTATGTGGTTTGGATTGTGGTCAATGGTTTATTGTGAAAATGAGTTGAAATTTGTCATTAATTTTGCTATGTGCGTTTTTGTTATATGATCACATACACTTAAAATGTTGTTTTGATTTTATTTTTTGTTGAATTATTCTTTATTGGAGTGGTTAACACCATATGGGGTTTAGATCTTTATTTAGTTGCAAGGGTTGAGCAAGAGTCGAAGGACAGTGTTGAGGTATGGTAACTGATTTTTTTGTTTTGTGTAATTTTTTGGTTTAGTTGTGTCATTGGTTTTGTTCTTCTAAGTGTTCATTATGATTGGTTTATTGTTAAAATGGTTTGTGCTTTTTGATTTCAATTGTCGCCATAGCTTTATTGTCAAAGTGGGTTGGAACTTATCATTAGTTTTGCTATGTGGGTTTTTGTAATATGATAATAGATGTTAAAAATGTTGTTTTGGTGAGAAGAAAATTTGAATTATTCTTTGTTAGAGTGGCTAAAACCATATGAGTTTTAGATGTTCGTTCAGTTCCAAGAGTTGAGCAAGAGTCGAAGGATGGTGTTGAGATATAGAAATTGATTTTTTTGTTTTATCTAATTTTTTGGTTTAGTTATGATGTTGGTTTTGTTCTTTGAAGTGTTTATTATGATTGGTTCATTGTTAAAATAGTTTGTGCTCTGTGGTCCGGATTGTTATAGGTTTCTTCTAGTTGTTTTAAAATTTTGTGGGTTTTTGTTATCTGTTATTTAGTTGTGTGGGTTGAGCGAAGGGTAAGAAAGAGTCAGACAAGAACTCAACAAAGGTTTTCGTTTGTCTGAGACATTTTTTAATTCTAATTACATTAGAAATTATTGAAGAAAATAAAAAAAGTATCTCTCCATTGCACAAATTAATAGTTAAGAGCTCAATCAAAAATATTAGTTCCTTGCCTATAGAGGTAAACATTAAAAATCTCAAAAATACAAAACAAATTCAATTGAACCAATATCTAAAACCTATGTGATTTTAGTCATTGTGATGAAGGCTAATTCACAATCTTCTTCTACTCCTTGCTCTAACGACAATGCTAAGTTACAACACATAATCAAAAACCACAAAAATTATCATCGAAGTGAAAAAAAATTCCAAACTATTTGAATAATAAAGCATTTTTAAGCAAATACATAGCCAAATCAATGAATTAAATAAAATACAGTTAGCATATCTCAAATCCTTGGTCTTTGTATTCTTGTTGGCAATTTTATTAGTATTAATTATAAAAAGTTGAAAGAAAAAAAAATGTGTCTACCTTGTTGCGTTTGTAATGTATGTATAGGTGGAGGTACAAGACAATGCATCAATTCTAATATTTCATTTAATATGCCAACTAATGTGTGTAGGCGCCTAAAATCATCCCTTATAACATTATAA
Organism: Thuja plicata; assembly: GCA_018584345.1. NCBI lineage: Eukaryota > Viridiplantae > Streptophyta > Pinopsida > Cupressales > Cupressaceae > Thuja > Thuja plicata. Next base: position 2,126,839 of record MU226477.1, read on the forward strand.
TTAATTATATTTGTTATTCTCTTCCTGTTAGAATAACTGAGAGGAGGGGTGAATCAGTGGCCTCAAAAATTAATCCAATAATTCCAACCAAAACTTTATATCTCAAATATAAACCTCTAGTTATCTTCATACCTACAAGATGTATATCTTTAAATAATCTTATCAAATAACTACTGCTCAGATTATATTGTTTATCCTTTCTCTTAAGCTTTACTGAATAGTAGTCTAGCCTTTACCAAAATACAGTAAATAAATTAGTGTTTACCAATCAATCTTGTTTTAGTAATGTGTAAAGAAAAACATTAAAGCAATGAACCATATACACATTTGACACATGGATTTTTAACGTGGAAACCCTGTTAAGGGAAAAAACACTTGGGATCGGTAACCCAAAATTTTCACTCTTCTGAAGTGAGCTCGGTGAAGAGCCAACCCTGTTAAAGGTTACAAACACACTGTTAAGTGCGACCTTGTTAGAGGATTTAAAACTTTTGGTTAATCTTTTGATCTTCTGCATTCACTATGCTGTCAACAAGTAAAAACCTTTTGATACTCCTTGGGATGTATCTCAATATATGAAGGATGGTTAGATCCTATCTGTTAAGAGATTTTCTGAATCAATGGTTAAACTGAAACAATATATGATTTGTTCATAAATACAACTTAATCTTGCAGATGTTCAGATCTATTGTAAGCTCATAATACCTCTCTGATCAATGTTTCTCTTCTGTTCCTTTGCTCCACTTCTTTCTGCTCGGTGAATTTTGTTTCTTCTTTGTTGCTTGGTGTCTGCAGAAATCTTTAGCTCTGTACTTCAGCTTGTATGATCAGGTCTGTATGAAGACTTATATCTTCACCAGAATTCTCTTCATGATGCATGAGCATCTTGGGTCCTTGGCAATCCTGCTCAACCAAAAAGAAGTTTACTTATGTTTCTGTTGTTTTCCTATCTATTGGGTTCTGGCTTTACCGGCAGGTCTCTGTGACCTCTTTGCCCAACGAGCTTGTTGTTATTGGTGATGCTTTGCCCGACAAGTTTCGGTGATGTTTACCGACAGTTTGCTGATTTTTGGTGATGCTTTTCTCGACATGTGTTTTCCTGATCTGGCCGACTTCTACACTTAATTTTCATGGCTGAATTAATGTGGCCGACTTCTACACTTAATTTTCGTGGCTGAATTAATGTGGGGTCTCTCATTGGGATCTGTGTGGACCTAAATTTGGGTCTCACCTTTGTAATTGAGCGCTGACTACTTTGTTGGGCTCTTGTATATATTCTTTTGTATGTTCTTAGTTTAGGTATCAAGTCTTAGAGCAAGAAGACAAATGCTAGGATATTGAAGATCTGAGATCTCTATTGTAAGAAGATCAATTGTAATACATTTTGATGTATATGGCCGTAACCAGGAAGGCTTTACAGCCTGGCATGTATTGAGTTTGAATTATTAATGGTAAAGATCCTGCATTTCTCTTCTCTCACTTTGTTGTTGTGTAATTCTACATTGTATTTGCAAGCTGGTTGGTTTTGGGTGTTCCCTAGGCCCCATAGCTGACTGCTCTTTGCGTCAGGTGGTATTAGAGCGAGTTGAGATCTGTGGTTCCTTCTTGTAAACTCTAAAGATATTTGTTGTAGGGTGGCAGGTTGCGATCTGACCTACAATTGCAGAGAGTTTCAAGATGGTTCGTGGGAGAGGAAACGCTGATCAAGGTCTGGCTGATATGCTTAGACAGATGGCTGCAATATTGGAAGTTGTTGAAATGGCCCAACGCAGAGGAAGACATCTTGAAGATGTTAGTGATGATGAATTTGAAGAGGCTCAAGGTGAAGTTGCACCTACACCTGTGATGAACCAGGAAGAAGAAAGATTTCTGAGAGCCTTAACAAGTTTGAAATCCACACCTCAGTTTGTTCCTCCTGAGTATAGTGGAAAGCTGGATTCAGATGAATTGATTGACTGGATCACTGAGATGGAAAAATATTTTGAATATGAAAATGTTGCAGAAGACAAGAAGGTCAAGATTGCAAGCACAAAATTGAAAGGTCATGCATCCTTATGGTGGGAACATCTGCAATTAGACAGAAAGAAGAAAGGTAAAGACAAAATCAAGGTATGGGATAAGATGGTGAACAAATTGAAAGGTAAATTTCTTCCTTGTGATTATCAGATTAACCTAGTTCAGAGAATGCAAAGTTTGAAGCAGAAGGACAAAATAGTCAAAGACTATACTGAAGAATTTTACAGATTGGACATCAGATCTGGACATGTTAAAGATGAAGTGGAAAGAATTGCAAGATATATGAATGGATTGAGAAGTTCCATACAAGATGAGATCAGTTTGATCAAAATGGAAGGTATTGAAGAGGCATATCAATTTGCCCTAAAAGCTGAAGAAAAGTTGAACAGAAGATATGAACAAAGACAAAGAGGTAGAGGTGGTAGATTCCCTAGATGAAGAGGTAGATCTCATGGTGAAAATAGTAGATCTGAACTAGACAAGTCAAATACAGACACTAGTCAAGACAAAGGAAAGACTGAATGGAAAGGTGGAAACTCATACAGAGGAAGAGGCAATTACTCCAGAGGTGGATATAGCAGAAGAGGGTTCCAAGTAACTTGTTACAATTGTGGTGAAGAAGGACACAAATCCTTTGAATGTACACATGCAAGCAAGAAAGGTGGTAGCAGTAGCAAAAATACATTGATTCAAGAGGAAACATCCAATGAACCTGAAAATAACCTCATGATCAGAAGGATACTATGGAGTGAGAAGGATAAACAAGATCCGATCAGAAAAAGTTTGTTCAAAACCAGATGTAGAGTTGCAGACAAAGTTTGGAAAGTCATTGTTGACAGTGGAAGCTCAAAGAATCTGGCATCAGAAGAAATGGTTGCAAATCTGAAGTTGGAAAGGATGAAACATCCCAGACCCTATCAGATCTCATGGATCAAAGATGAGCACACATTAATGGTAAGTGAACAATGTTTTGTGAATCTGAAAATTGGAAAGTACTATGATAAGGTGTTGTGTGATATTATGCCAATGGATTGTTGTCATATTTTGTTGGGTAGACCTTGGTAATATGATAGACATGCTATACATGATGGAAGGCCGAATAGATATTCTATTTGGGTTGATGGTAAGAAGAAAATTTTGTTACCTTTGATTGAAGAATTTGCTGATGAGAAATGTACATCTGTGAAAGTTTGTCTGATGGAAGGTAGACAGTTTATTAGAGATCTGAAAAGAGATGATATTTTTTATGCCCTAATTCCTAACAAACCAAGTAAGAATGCAAAATATGACATACCTACAGAAGTTGAGAAGTTGTTGACTGAATACAAAGAAATCATTTCAGATAATGTACCTGATGGTTTGCCACCAATCAAAGATATCAGTCATTGTATGGATCTAATTCCTGGAGCTAGTTTACCAAACAAGGCACCTCATCGGTTGACACTGATGGAAAATGAAGAGCTTAACCGACAAGTTCATGAATTGTTGAACAAAGTCTTAATCAGAGAAAATTTAAGTCCATGTGCAGTACCTGCTGTGTTGGCACCTAAGAAGAATGGAGAATGGAGAATGTGCACTGATTCCAGAGCCATAAATAAGATCACAGTGAAGTATAGGTTTCCTATACCAAGAATGAATGACATAATGGATTATTTGAGTGGAGCAAAGTATTTTACCAAAATTGATTTGAAGAGCAGATATCATCATATTAGAATCAGAGAAGGAGATGAATGGAAGACTGCTTTCAAGACAAAAGAAGGTTTGTATGAGTGGTTGGTTATGCCTTTTGGTTTAACTAATGCACCCAGTACATTTATGAGATTGATGAACGAAGTTTTGAAGAAATTCTTGAATAAATGTGTGATTGTATACCTAGATGATATTATGATATTCAGTAAAACCAGAGAAGAACATTTGATGCACATAAAACAAGTTTTACAGAGATTGAAAGAGGAAAAGTTGCTAATAAATATGAAGAAGTGTTCCTTCATGAAAGAAGAGCTTGTGTATTTGGGTTTTGTGATTTCAGCTGATGGTTTGAAGATGGATCCAGATAAGGTTGAAGCTATATTGAGTTGGCCTACACCTAAGAATGTTACTGAGGTAAGATCATTTCATGGATTGGCAAGTTTTTACAGAAAGTTTATCAAAAATTTCAGTTCTATTGGCAATGCTATGACTGAGACAATGAGAGGAGAAAAAAGAGAATTCAAATGGACACATGGAGCTGATAAGAGTTTTGAAGCTTTGAAGTTGAAGGTTGCTGAATTACCTGTGCTAGCCTTACCTAATTTCAAGTAGGTATTTCAAGTTGAATGTGATGCAAGTGGAAGTGCAATTGGAGCTATATTGACTCAAGAAGGTAAACCCGTTGGTTTCTTTAGTGAAAAGTTAAATGATGCAAAGAGAAAATATTTTGTCCATGATTAAGAATTCTATGCTATTGTGCAAGCTATGAAGAAATGGAGGCATTACTTGATGCCAAATGAATTTGTGTTGTATACTGATCATAAGGCTTTACAGTATTTGGGTAGTCAAAACAAGTTGAATCAGAGACATATGAAATGGGTAGAGTATTTACAGAGCTTTACATTTGTGATTAAGCATAAGAGTGGAGTTTCTAATAGAGTTGTTGATGCATTGAGTAGAAGAAGATCTTTGTTGATTGAAATGAGAATTGAAGTTCTTGGCTTTGATGACATGAAGAAATTGTATGAAGATGATCCTGATTTTTCAGAGCAGTGGAGAGTGTGCAGAGCACCTAATACAAATCAATCAAGTAAGTATGAAGATTATTTCATTCAGGAAGACATGTTGTTTAAAGGCATTCAGTTTTGCATACCGAGAGGTTCAATGAGAATTAATCTGATTAAGGAGAAACATAGTAGTGGATTGGCTGGACACTTTGGCTTTGATAAAACATTGAGTTTGCTGAACGAAAGGTATTTTTGGCCTTAGTTGTATAAGGATGGTCATAAATTTGTGAGAAGTTGTGGAGTCTATCAAGCTGCAAAAGGAGTGAGTCAGAATACTAGTTTGTATACACCTATTACTATTCCTGAGAAACCTTGGAGTGATATCAGCATGGATTTTGTTCTTGGACTTCCGAGGACAACAAGAGGTAATTATTCCATATTTGTTGTTATGGATAGATTTTCTAAGATGACACATTTCATACCATGTAAGAAAACATCAGATGCAGTTCATATAGCAGAGGAGATTGTCAGATTGCATGGATTACCAAGAAGTATAATCTCTGACAGAGACAGTAAATTTGTAAGCTATTTATGGAAAACACTTTGGAAGAAGCTGAATACTGAGTTGAAGTTTAGTTCTACATTCCACCCACAAACTGATGGACAAACATAGGTTGTAAACAAAATTTTGGGTACCTTGCTGAGATGTTTAGTTGGTGACACACCAGGCAATTGGGATTTGATGTTGGCACAAGCAGAGTTTGCATACAATAGTTCAGTAAACAGAAGTACTGGAAAGACACCTTTTGAGATTTTTCATGGCACGCAACCTAGAGGTATATCAGATTTGAGAGACATTATTGGTGAAGAGAAAAGAAGTGTTGAAGCAGAAGAATTTGCAGAATTTATGAAGACAGTGCATGAGGATGTAAAGCAGAAGCTGGAGAAAAGTAATCAGAAATACAAAGACGATGCAGACAGATCGAGAAGACATAAGAAATTTGAAGTTGGTGATGTTGTGATGGTTCATTTGAAGAAAGGAAGATTTCCTATTAGAACATATGGGAAACTGAAGATGAAGAAATTTGGTCCTTGTAAAATATTGAGAAGATTTGGCAGTGGAAATGCTTATGAAGTTGAATTACCTGATGACATGGATATATCACCTATTTTAAACATTTTAGACTTGTATGAATATCATGAACCTAATGAAGAAATAGTTGTACCAAGTGATTATCCTAAGAAGAAGATAGAAGAAGTTGAGAAGATCCTGAAACAGAGAGTTGGTAGAAGTACAAAAGGAAAGGAATACATGGAATATTTAGTAAAATGGAAAAATAGACTGATTGAGGACTCATCTTGGATTTCTCAATCTAATTTGGATTTATTTCAGGTTGGACCTGATACATGAGTCAGAGAATCATTTCTTTTCAACCCCAGGTGTCTGATGCAGGAGCATCTTGGGTCCTTGGCAATCCTGCTTAACCAAAAAGAATTTTACTTATGTTTTTGTTGTTTTCCTGTCTATCGGGTTCTGGCTTTACCGACGGGTCTTTGTGACCTCTTTTCCCTACGAGCTTGTTGTTATCGGTGATGCTTTTCCCGACGAGTTTCGGTGATGTTTACCGACGGTTTGCTGATTTTTGGTGATACTTTTCCCGACGTGTGTTTTCCTGATCTAACCGACTTCTACACTTAATTTTCATGGCTGAATTAATGTGGGGTCTCTCATTGGGATCTGTGTGGACCTAAATATGGGTCTCACCTTTGTAATTGAGCGCTGACTAATTTGTTGGGCTCTCGTATATATTATTTTGTATGTTCTTAGTTTAGGTATCAAGTCTTAGAGCAAGAAGACAAATGTTAGGATATTGAAGATCTGAGATCTCTATTGTAAGAAGATCAATTGTAATACATTTTGATGTATATGGTCGTAACCAGGAAGGCCTTACAACCTGGCATGTATTGAGTTTGAATTATTAATGATAAAGATCATGCATTTCTCTTCTCTCACTTTGTTGTTGTGTAATTCCGCATTGTATCTGCAAGCTGGTTGGTTTTGGTGTGCCCTAGGCCCCATAGCTGACTGCTCTTTGCGTCACTTTAACATTCCTCTCTTTCTTCCCCCATTTCTTATGAATTAATTATCTTTATATATAGACATGATTTCACCATTTCTTGTCCTTCTTATTTTCTTCGTTGATCACTTCTTGATCTGTAAAGCTCACCATGCTTGCTTTAGTTTTAATCTATAAATCTCTCCTTGTTTTCTAGAAAAAAACATGCTTTAAATCTCCTTCTTATCTTTATCTTTTAACCGATCGATGAAAAAAAAGTAATCAAACAGTTAACTCTTTATTTAGCTCCTGCCAGCTAAGTTGTTTTATCATATCCTAACTTCAGTTCTCGTCGGTCAACACTTCAGTTGTGCTCGGTGACTACTGTAGATAGCTCGGGCATCAACTTCAGTTTTGCTTGGTGACAACTGTAGTTAGCTCGGTAATGCTTTCTCGGGTAACACTTGCTGGGGTAACATTGTCCATCAGGTAATACTGTGAACTTTTGTGCTTAGGGTTCACTGTCCCTCAAGGTTTACTGTCACTCGGTGTATATGATTACCGATGAAAAAAATTGTCTCTTTGGATCTTTAAGTGTTGTGACAATATGAGTATGATAAATCATACCATATTAAGTTGACATCAATGAAAATACATTACATTAACTGATTTAAAGTCTTTCATTTACTTTCTGCATCTCGGTGATCATCAAGTTTGTCATCTTCAAAGATTCAATCAGTTATAGTTTATCAATCTCTCCCTTTGGCATTGATGGCAACATACTACATACTACTAATACAATATGAAATATATCATTTGTAGTTCATCAGTCCCTACCAAACTTATTTTTTTGTAACTAATACAAATATCTAACTCTCGGTAAGCTCTTCTAGCTTAGATTTGATTCTGCATAGTACTTTCTTCATTCTTCATTCCCTTCACTAGATGATGTAGAAACTTCTGATTATGTCTCTCCCTTTGTTGTAGAATCTCTTCTTCCTTTTCTAGATAGATATGCAGTATTAACTTTTCCAATTCTCTCCCTTAGATGGATGTTTCTTTGAATCTTTCTCTGATGCTTTCTCTCCCTTTGACTGTTCCTCTCCTTGATGGATAGTTCTTTTCTCTTTGACATCAATATATTTCATTGAATACTTCTCTCCATATTCACTAAGTACATCTCTCCATAAGTACATATCTCTGTTTGACAACATTGTCACACTCTTTTCTTTTTTTTTAATATATTCCTTAAATTTCCTCTCCATTAGCAATACAATATCTCTGGTGTTCGATGCAGATAAGTATCTTCCCATGTACTGATAAATCTTTGCAATCCATCTCTTTGCTTGCATCAACATGAATGATCTTCTGATAATGTGTAGGCTGATGCAGCCTCCTAGTCAGCTTAGTGACTAGTAGACAAGGGTTGGACCCCTAGTCTCTACCTCAAGTACTCAAATGTATCTTTAGGCAATGGCTTTGTGAATATGTTTGCTAATTGTTCCTTGAATTGCACATATTCTAGTATCACCTCTTTCTCTTGAACATGTTCTCTTAAGTAATGATACTTGATAGCAATATGCTTTGTCTTAGCATGCATGACATGGTTCTTTCAAATATTTATTGCACTTGTATTATCACAATAGATAATTACTGGTTCAAGAATTTTCATATTCATACCTTCCAGTAATTGCTTGATCCATGCAATGTTAGAATAATTTGCAGCAACAACCACATATTCTGCTTTTGTAGTAGATTGTGAGATGCATCCTTGCTTCTTACTTATCCATGTGACAATTCTGTCACCCATAAAGAATGCTCCTCCTGTTGTGCTCTTTCTTTCATCTAACTTTCCAACCCAATCAACATATGTATAGACTTGAAGCTCAAATTTGCCTTCTTTATTATACCAGAGACCATAGTCCTCGGTATTCTTTAGATATCTCAGAATTCTTTTGACAACAGTCATGTGTGATTCCTTGGGATTAGCAGAGATCTTGCAACTATTCCAACTGCATGTGCTATATTTGGTCTACTATGAACAACATACATTAGTTTTCCAATCATAGATCTTTATAGGGTCTGATTTACCTCGGTTGACTTATCTTCCTTTGTTAGCTTGCATCTGGTTGTCATAGGTGTTCCAAATGGCTTGGAATCTTCCATCTTGAATATCTTTAGCACTTCCTTGATGTATTTGGATTGTGTGATGTAGATGCCTGCATCCTGTTGAAGAATCTGTAGACCAAGAAAGAATTTGATTTCCCCAAACATTGACATCTCAAACTCTTTTCTCATTTTATTATCAAATGAATTGCATAACATATCATTACCTCCAAATATGATATCATCAACAAATATTTCAGAAATCAAAATGTTATCATCAGTATCTTCTTTTAAATATAGATTACTATTTTCACTTGTTCTTACAAATCCAATACTTATGAGATAAGAGTGAAGTCTTTCATATCATGCTCTCGGTGCTTGTTTCAATCCATACAAGGATTTGTGTAGTCTACAAACCATGTTTCTTTTGTTAGGATCAACAAACCCTTCTGGTTATTCAATGCATACCTCTTTTTCTAGTATTCCATTTAGGAATGCAAATTTGACATCCATTTGGTATACCTTGAATCCTTTGAATGCAACATAAGCATGTAGAATTCTTACTCCTTCTAGTCTAGCAACATGTGTAAAGTTTTCTCCATAGTCAATACCTTCTTCTTGTGCATACCCTTTTCATACTAATCTTGCTTTGTTCCTTGTCACTTCTCCATTCTTATTCAGTTTGTTTTTGAATATCCATTTGGTACCAATGACATTTTTTCATCTGGTCTAGGTACTAATATCCATGTTTTGTTCTTCTCAATCTGTTCTATCTCTTCATTCATAGCACTAACCCATTCCTGATTCTCAAGTGCATTATTAACATATTTAGGCTCAAAATCACAAATTAAACATCTAGTGTTCAATGACTTTCTTCGTGTTCTCATTCCATCCTTTTTGTTTCCTATGATATGGTTATGTGGATGGTGTCTTCTGACATACTTGGAAAGTACTGGTTCAGCTCTGTGTTCATCATTCTGATCATCATCTTGACCTTTATTTTGATCTTCATCGCTCGGTATATCATTGTGAGCAATTTCCTAATTTTCAGTGTTTGTAGGCTGATGTTCGGGTGCATTTTTCTGTTGCTTAGGAGTGATACACTATTTCTCAGGTAGGGTGTCAGGTTCTTCACTGTAGACAAACTTGTTGTAGTCTTCTAGTTCCTTTATGCTTTCCTCATCACTTTTCTCAACAAATTCATCCACTTTGACATTTACACTTTCAATGATTTTGTTAGAGGATTTGTTAAGACATTTATAAGCCTTGCTTTTGGTAGAATAACCTATAAATATTCCTTCTTCACCTTTGGAGTCAAGTTTTCCATTTCTATCATCTTTCAAAATATAACATTGACTTCCAAAAATTTTGAAGTAACTTACATTGGGTGTGTATCCATACTATAACTCAAGGTGTCTTATTGGTGTGTTTCTTCAATTGAACTTTGTTCAATGTGTAGACATCAGTACTGACAACTTCTCTCCATAATGTTTGTGTGATTCCTTTCTCAATCATCAGTGTTCTGGCACAATCAACAATTAATCTATTCCTTCTCTCAGCAATCCCATTCTGTTGTGGTGTTATCAGTGTAGAAACCTGTCTTTGAATTCCATGCTCATTACAAAAGTTAGTGAATTCATCAGAAATAAATTATCCTCCTCTATCTGATCTTAGACATTTTAGTACCTTTTCAGTTTGTTTTTCCACTATAGCTTTATACCATTTAAACATCTTAAATGCTTTTGATTTCTCTTTTAAGAACATAACAGTCATCATTCTAGAATTATAATCAACAAAGAGAATGAAGTATCTATCACCATAGTAGCTCTTTGTTCTCATTAGTCCACATAGGTCAGTATGGACTAATTCTAGAATAACATTAGATGTGTAGGTTTTGCTCTTGAAACTAGACTTTGTCATTTTACCTTTTTGACAATTCTTACACATGACATGGTTGGGCTTTGACAT
>MU226477.1:2137731-2150812 GCA_018584345.1 Thuja plicata
TTTACCTTTTTGACAATTCTTACACATGACATGGTTGGGCTTTGACATGCTCGGTAAGCCTCTTACTTTCTTTTTATTGCTTATCCTAACCATGTTGTCAAAATTCACATGACATAACCTTTTATGCCACAACCATATGTCTTCGTTTCTAGCCATTAAACAAGTGGTGTTAATATAATCAAGATAAAATAGGTTATCTTTTGTCTGTTCGCCAGTTCTGATCAACCTTCCTGATTCATTAAAGATCTTTTCCTTTTTGTTTTCAAATGCAACCTGGTGACCTATGTTATTTAGCTGTGAAACACTCAATAGGTTATAGTTAAGTCCTTTCACCCAATATGCATTTTCACATCTGATCATATTATTCAACATTATGGTTCCTTTACCTTCAACCAGACAGGGTGAGTCATTACCCATTCTTATTGATCCACCATTATTATATTCAAAAGCTTCAAAATTTTCCTTATCTCCAATCATGTGGTGAGTATAGCCACTATCAATAATCTAGACATCATTTTTACTAACCTTAGATATGAGTGTAGTCTCAACATACCTTTCTTTTTCGTCTGGATCATCTTTCATAGCAACAAATACCACCTCAATATCTTCATCAGATTTGGCATCAGTATTTCCAGTTTTGTTCCCAGCCAAGTAACAAGCTTTTTTCCCTTTGTCCTTGTAGCCTCGGTTATTTCTTTTGTCAAATTGTAGGTTTCTTCGGTAATCTCGATCATCACCTCTATCAAACTTCTTTTCATATGACATGTCATTACTTCTGTCATCTTTTTTTTTGTTAGGACATCTAGTGGCAAAGTGTCCAATCTCTTTACATTAAAGCATACCAATGGTAATTTTCATGTGTATCTACCTTTTCCTCTCTGTAATCTTCTAGCCATTAGTGTTTCAATCTCATCAAGTTCTTGGTCATCACTATCACTTTCACTATAATTTCTTAGTGTGTTTATGACTTGATTTACTTATTTTCAAAGAAGATTTGAATGCAGACTCAATAGATGGTAAGACACTATTGTCAAAGTTGTTAATCTCAAATGAAATAAGTCTACCAATCAAACTATCTAGAGTAACATTGTTATTCGCCACTGCTCTCATTTCTTGTATAGCAAATACTCTAATAGCATAAACATACACTAAGGTTATGAGAATTTTACTTACCACTGTTTCTTCTTCAAGTACACCTCCTACTCCTCAGATAACATTTACAACCTCTTTGATTTTGCAGCTATACTGAGTGATGTTTTCTCCTTCTTTCATTCTTAGGTCATCAAACCTTCCTCTTAGGCTTTCTGCCTTAGCCCTTAGCACATTCTTATCTCCTCCATGTACTAGCTTCAGTTTTTCCCACATTTTCTTTGCAGTGGTGCATGATTTGACATCTTCAAATTCAACATTGGAGAGTGAGGAAGCAAGCTCTATCATCATAGAATTGTGTTCATATTTTTCTCTCAATTGATCAACTGTCGGAGGTCCAATAGGTAACACAAATTTAGTATCTAAGTATTAAGTAACATCATTTCCAGTACTTGATAGATGGAGTCTTATCCCTCTTTTCCATGATGTAAAGTTTTCCTTGTTCAATTTAGGCACATACCATTTGTTCATCTTGTGATCTTTAGCTTGAGTCTTTAAATTCCCTTTCTAAGCACACAAGCTCTGATACCAATAGTTAGAATAACTAAGAGGGGGGGTGAATCAGTGGCCTCAAAAATTAATCCAATAATTCCAACCAAAATTTTATATCTCAAATATAAACCTCTAGTTATCATCATTCCTACAAGATGTATGCCTTTAAATAATCTTATCAAATAACTATTGCTCGGATTATACTTTTTATCATTTCTCTTAAGATTTACCGAATATAAGTCTATCATTCACCGAAATAGAGTAAATAACTTAGTGTTTACTGATCAATCCTATTTTAGCAATGTGTAAAGAAAAATATTAAAGCAATGAACCATATATACATTTGACACATGGATTTTTAACGTGGAAACCCTGTAAAGGGAAAAACCACTTGGGACCGGTAACCCAAAAGTTTCACTCTTCTTAAGTGAGCTCGGTGAAGAACCAACCCTGTTAAAGGTTACAAACACACTATTAAGTGTGACTTTATTAGAGGATTTAAAACTTTTGGTTAATCTTTTGACCTTTTGCAATAACTATGTTGTCAACAAGTAAAAACCTTTTGATACTCCTTGGGATGTATCTTAATATATAAAGGATGGTTAGATCCTACTCTGTTAAGAGATTTTCTGAATCAATGGTTAAACTGAAATAGTATATGATCTTTTCATAAATACAACTTAATCTTGCAGATGTTCAGATCTATTGTAAGCTCATAATACCTCTCTGATTAATGTTTCTCTTATGTTCCTTTTCTCCACTTCTTTCTGCTCGGTGAATGTTGTTGCTTCTCTGTTTCTCAATGTCTACAAAAATCTTTAGCTCTCTCCTTCAGTTTGTATGATTAGGTCTGTATGAAGACTTCTATCTTCACCAGAATTCTCGTAAACATTCCTCTCTTTCTTCCCCCATTTCTTATGAATTACTTGTCTCTATATATAGACATTCAATTTCACCGTTTCTTGTCCTTCTTATTTTCTTCATTGATCACTTCTTGATTCGTAAATCTTGCCATGCTTACTTTAGTTTTAATTCGCAAATCTCTCCTTGTTTTTTGGAATAAAACATGCTTTAAATCTCCTTATCTTTATCTTTTAACTGATCGATGAAAATAAAGTAATCAAACAATCTGTACATGCTGGAAACGTAACTGTTGGGAGCACGCTCAGACATGCAAATGTTAGAGAAATACAATCAATAAGTCACACTAACATGTCTAAAAGTATACTACAAAAATAAGAAACTCTATCACGACCTCCGATGAGCTGAACAAGGGCACCCAAGACCTTGTTGATTTGCTCTTAGAAAGGTGTGTGGGTGTGCTCTCCCAACACAATATATTAATCCCACTATGATTGATTGGTGGATGAAACTAGAATGCAAACTAATGGATGGATGAAGAACTCAAGAACAAGTATGAAGAACTCGTCTCAAGCTATTCATCATATGCATAAAAATGATGCAAACTATACTAAGAATGATATGAAAGATATAATGAAAGGAAACTAAATTCATTCCATTAATCCTAACATGTAATATCTAGATTCAACTATGAACTACAAGCATGAACAAGAACAATGAACTAAGGATTCTAAAGCTATTTTAACATGATAACAATGCATAAAATGGAGATGATTTTCTCTTGAAAATGGCCTCTATTTATAGAGTTTTTGGAGGAGAGAAAGGGCTTGGATGAGGTGGAGCTCATGTGACATCCACATAGGCGCCACATGAGGGACACATAAGCCATGCAAAAGGCCCACTTTGCTCACACATGTGTGAGCAACTTTGAATGTGATGGGTCAAAGTGTACTTAAAGTACACATGTGAAGGATCTTGTAAGAAGGTGTAAGAGGGTGTAAGAGTTTTAGTCCAATGAAACACTTTTAGAAAGTGTAAGAAGGTGTCATCATAGGTGTAAGAAACCTTGTTGGCACCAAATAAGGATTATTTGAAAAAGACAAATTTTGAAAATTTGCTCACACATGTGTGAGCAAATAATTAGGACTAATTGGTGTAGGAATCAAGAAATTAGCTTAATTAACCTTAGTTAATTAATAAATAGGTCTATTTGGTGAGAGCGATGTGAGGTAGAGTAGGATCTAGGTTCAAATTAGCTTAATCTAAATTTAAAATTTAGATTAATTGTGGTTTAGTAGAATTAAGTCATGTGGAGGAATAAATAAATTATAAATTTATTTAAAAGTGAATTAATGAGGGGTAATCTATTAAATAAGATTTAATACATCAAAAGGGGTAGTATTTAAATTAAATTTAAATATTAAAGAAAGTGAATCATATTTAATTAAATAAATTTAATTAAATAGATAGGAGAATATAAAAAATATAATTAATTAAAATTAACTATAATGTTATGAGAATATTAATTAAATTAATATAAGGACGATTTTAGACGTCTACATTTTGCCCCTCTTCGATACGGTGTCAAAAGTGGCGTCGCGTCAAAAAAAAGAAAATAAGATGCCTTAGAGAGGTCAGAAAACCTACGATAGCGAGAGCGGAGGAGTGTGCCCCCTCGAGAAAATAATAAGAAAAAATATAATTTTTTAATAAAATTTTCTCGAAAAGACAGGAAAATAAGGAAAGTAGACTAATTGCATGGCGTGTCCAAGGAAAATGGAGGAAAAACAGGGACCAAAACAAGAAATGGGGAGATAGACAAAAGAAATGGGTCCCAAGGGGCTATAAATAGTCCATCAGGGCCCATGGACAAGTCACTTTCACTCACAAAGAGCAAAAATAGAAGAAGCAGAGAGCAATGGCAGCGCAATGAGAGTGAGCACAGCTTGGGGAGCACGTCCGGGTGCACCAGCGACCTGCGGATGCGGGACCACCGGTGAGTAGTCGACCACCATCTTAGTACTTTACGCATTTATTACTTTTGTAAGTCTTTAGAGGGTAATAAATTCTCCCAAACTGATGCGCAGCGCAGACGGCGGTCGCCTGACTGCCGTCTGCGTAGACGGTGGTCGATAGAATACCGTCCTCACAGACGGCTGATCGGCGATCGACGTCTGTGAGGGCAGGGGGAGGACAAAGAGCGCGGTAGAGATGGTGGTGTGTGAACGCCATCGTCTACGCAACAAAGGGGGCAGCGGCCTAAATCGCCATCTCCGCAAACTGACATCTGTGAAGATCCGCTGACTCCACAGATTGGCGACTGTGAAAGTCCATCGTCTGCGCGGATTAACCCAAAAATGGAAGAAAAGAGAGGAAAAGGAGGGAAGACAAGGGTCTGGAAGTATTTTTGATGCCCCGAACGGGCCTGGGACATGTTTTGATGCCCTAGAATGCTATCTGATCGTTGACATTTTCTTGCTGACTACAGGAGGAGACCATCATGTTCTGGGTGAGGGAGTGTGATCCAGTGAACATGGAGCTGGAGCAGTAGTTGACAGTGGCTGAGTGGGGACAGGTGACACTATGTGGGTTAGAGCACGAGCGACATTGGCCGCATCTGCGAGCGCATAATGCGCTCATGTCTGCATTGATAGAGAGATGGCATAGCACCACCTCTGGCTTCCACTTCCCTACAGGGGAAGCGACTATCACCCTCCATGACGTATGGAGGATCTAATGAGTGCCCATTTGGGGGCTCATACCCAAGTACTGCATGGAGGGATCAAATCCATATATGGAGATGGCACTGGGTCAGAGATTTACAGATTTGCCTATTACACAACAGTGGATGTCTTGGACAAGGGCTATGACTATGGAGCCACGACCATGACGGTTGGATTTATACCTAACTAGGATGATAGGGGGATGACTCATGCTTGATCATACAGGCAAGGGGTTCCCCATAGGGTGGGTGCGAGTACTGAGCAGCATGGTGGAGGATGGGGACTGTACTACTTGGGATATGTCATCCTAGGCCAGTTGTATTATGATCTTCATATGTGCGCCTACCGCAAGGGAAGGGCACTATGTCCCAGATGTACTCTCCTGTTAGTATGGGCATGGGAGCACATTGCGGTCACATGACCGATTAGACATCAGGAGACTAGGATAGCATATGAGCCTTTTGTATGCAGATATAGGCCACCTATCAGTTATGAGGCCACAGATTCAGTCGGATACTGGCGGAGGAGACTGGACGAGTTGGGGGGTATACTGTGGGCACCCTATGTAGGGTGTGAGGCCTGGGGTCACAAGATCCCACAGCAGGACAAATACACGGAGGATGAGTTATATGACTAATATTATATGAGATTTATGCAGACTGATTGTTGGCTGTTTGGTAGGATAGCGTATATGATATCCAGGTACATGTCATCCAGTGTATAGAGGCAGATGGGCCAGAATCAGGAGGCAGTACTAGACGGGTTTCCACATCTATTGGTGACCTGAGAGGTGGGGAGCATCTAGGGTATAGGGGCAGATCCGCATACAGCACAAGCATCTTTGATGGGGATGATTGAGGTCCCATGGATCAGGGCTTGAGAGTCTTTATAGGATGCAGGTGTAGTACCAGCATATGCACAGTGGTGGGTCACACACAGACTTATTAGACTGACAGTGCCAGGGGTTATACAGGAGGATGAGCAGCCAGGGATCGGAGGGGATGGAGGAGGGCAGGATGGGGATGATGACGCGAAGGGAGGAGATGGAGGGGCCAGAGGGAGGAGAGTCTGGCCTAGGGTTGCAACACTGAGGTGGAGGGGATAGGTATATATACCTATAGGAGGGTAGCCACCCATTGTTCCCGATGTATAGCTACAGGGGTAGGATCCATAGGGGCCACCATAGGGACAGGGGCCACCACAGGGACAGGGGCGACCAGGACAGGGGCAGGTACCACCAGCTAGCTACGTAGCCCAGGAGACACATGATATAGTCATAGCAGAGTGAGATAGCCTAGGGACCAAGGTGGGTAGGGTACAGGGATTATTGGCGACATCTCAAGCGACTGAGGTGAGCACACAGGCTGAGATTCAACAACTATAGGGATTATTGGTTACAACACAGGCCACAACCAACAACCTACAGACAGAAATAGCCCGGGTATAAGAGGAGTTGACAGCAGAGACTGCTCGGGGGGATAGTGCTCAGAGAGCACTAGACATTTTACAGGCTTGGGTGGACAACGGAGAGTTCTCTATCATATAGGAGCATGGAGACCATGATGAGGAGCTGGCAGCAATGTCAGCGTAGATAGCGACTCTTACATCAGAGTGGGATTTAGCATGGAGACGTGCAGAGGACTATAGGGCAGACCACGATATAGCGTGTCTAGCAGGCAGTGCGACAGGTTTGGGTCAGATGATGGCTGATGCCATAGCGACATAGAGAGAGGCAGGACGGAGAGGCTGAGAGGCCGCATACTACATGGGACTTTACCATGGTGTAGTGCCAGAGGAGGCACGAAAATTTTCATACTCTGATAGGGCGTAGACAGAGACCACCGGCCAAGGATCACAAGGATCAATGGGGTTACCGCCACATCCCAGCAGTGGTGCAGGACCATCGCGGCCACCACCATGATGTTTCTCAGACTTTTTGGATACACAATTTTGACACGTGGTGTACGATATTGATACTTTTCATATATATACATGGACTATTTTGGGACTATGGAACTTTGATTTATGGATATTTGTGATGCTATATGTTATATGATGTGATGTTTATGCAGGATGTATGGATGCACTATGATGTTATATTACAGTATATGATGTTTATGACTAACATGCAGGATGAGATGAATATATGTATGATGATGCTGATGTATTTGTGATGCGGGGATGAGATATATATATGTGTGTGTGTGTGTGTGTGTGTGTGTGTGTGTGTGTGTGTGTGTGTTAATTCTTATATTGTGTCATGTATGGATGTAATGTGATGATGCATAAATGTAAATGTATATATGATTTGTGAAATGAATCTAGAATGAATGAACCCTAAAAATTGTTACGAATTTTATTAATGCAACTAAGTGAATGAAATATAAGTATATGCAAATGATACTAAATGATGATTTAAAATGTAACTAAATGAATTAAATGTGTAATGCTAATGGAGTAATAATGCAACTATAAATGAGTAAGGATGAATGAACTAAATGAACAATTTTAATACATAATGATTAATGAACTAAATGATCAATGCAAATGAGTTAATGAAGAATGATTAATGCACTAAAATGAACAATGCAACTGAGTTAATTACTGGCTGCAATATGAGACAAATGAGGACACTATTTTTGTGTGTATCAAATAGGTCTGATAAAATCACTTAGGTGACCAGATAGGGGGAATAAATAGAAACCTTTGCCAAGAGCAAAATAAAAATGCAATATGACCTAACTATAATGCGATCCTAACTACATGATAATAGTGGGATTGATACTGTGTTAATGTTGGAGAGCACACCCTAGTTTGATATTGCAAGATGAGTTATGCACCATGTGCTATAAAACACAAGTGATATGGTTCCTTTGCGTGGACTAGACTCTCAAACAAATAGGTTTCTAGGAACAAGAATGCAAGATATCAGTTATGATGAGATCTATGAAATGTTACTCATGAGGAGACGCAGTACATCCAGATCTTTTGAGGGATTTTAGATGCATGAATCCTGCCCCTAGTGAGGCATACATAGTCATAACCAAATATCAAAAAATAAATGCACTAACAAACTATGACAAGAAGATGATACCGCAAATGACACATATTTCACTAGATACTCACCATAACAAACCAAGATATAAAAAATTGAGGCTGTCGCAATAAGGACATAGTAAAATACAAGATAAAACCAACAAAAAGGCATCCTAATCAAGTGATTATTCAGTCTAAAAGTTCTTTCCATGAACAATTTTGATGTGAGGATTGATAGAACAGCCGACACTGGAAGGATGCATCCTGATGGGCCAAATATTGATTGATAAAAATGGGCATTCGCTGGCAATTTCTTGTGATAGAATGATCACAGGAAAGTCAATCTGTCCACTCGTTTGATGTAGAATGTTTGTGATCACTGTGTCGAGAACAAAGCTTAGTGTGTGATTTGGTAAGCGCAGTCATGCGGGAATCTTTATTGCGAAAGCAGAAAGATGGTCAAAAAACTACCTGCACAAATATGGGTAGTGACGCTTATTATGAAAGGCAATGCAAGCTGTATAGACAAATGGTGTAAATGGATGGTGGATCTGACTACACATGGCGCCTGAAATAGGTTTTCACCATGGTACTTATCCATTGCACCATCGAAGTGGTTTTCAGTGGACGGATTTATTTCTCTTTCTCTTTTGCTTTTTTGATATTCTTTTCAAGCTTTTGTATTTTTTATGCTTTTTTTTATTTTTGCTTGCTTTTTGAATGTTTTTGGATTTTCTGCTTTTTTGATTTTTTTGATTTTTAAAAATTTCTGCTATATGATGGACTACGGACTGATCAAGCTTAGAAGCGCTTGAGATGTACAATATTTACAGGATCAAGGAGTGGATCTCCCTCTGGTGACTCAATCTGATAAGCGCCTAAACCATACTTTGCTGTAACAATGAAGGGACCCAACAAATTAGGTTCAAACTTCCCTTTCTTCTCGCGGTTCTGGAGGTTCTTCATATTATGCTGCAGGACAAGATCACCAACCTCAAACTGACGAGGCTTGATCCTTTTTTTGAACTGAAGGCGAAGGCAATTTTGATACATGCGGAGGTGGTCTAGGGCATTGAGGTGTCTCTCATCGAGGAGTTCCAGCTCTTGCAAGCGAACAACTCTATATTCTTCTTTGGACAACAGATTCTTGAGAGAGATTCTGATGGAAGGGAGCTCAATTTCAATGGCTAGAATAGCTTCAGTACCATAAACAAGGGCAAAGGGAGTGGCTCCCGTGGGGTTTGAATGGAGGTGTGGTAAGCCTAAAGGGAAGGGTTGAGGCAAAGGTTCCAATCACAACCAACTTCATCGACTATTTTTTTGAGGATTCTGAGGATGGTTTTATTCGTAGCCTCAGCTTGACTATTGCTTTGTGGAAAGTACTTGGAAGAGGTATGGTGGGTAATGTTGAATTTCCTACATAGCTCTTTGACATCCTTGTTCTTGAAAGGTCCTCCATTATCAGTAACAATGTCTTGAGGAATGCCATAATGACAGATAAGATAGTTCAAAATAAAATTCAAAATCTGTTTTCCAGTAGTGTAGGTGAGAGGAACAACTTCGACCCACTTGGTAAAGTCCTCCATAGCAGCTAGGATGTATTTATGGCCATTGGATGAATTAGGGAAAATTTGGCCAACGAGGTCGAGACCCCAGCATGAAAAAGGCCAAGGGGTGACAGTGGGTTGGAGGGATTGGGAGGGAGCGTATCAAATCACCGTGCTGCTGACAAGGTACACACTTCTTCACATAATTGTAGGCATCTTGCTCCATAGTAGGCCAGTAATATCCAGTGCATAACAAATTTTTGGCTAAAGTAAGTCCACTAGAGTGGGTCCTGTAGATTCCTTGATGTACCTCCTCCAAGGACATTTGTGCTTCATCAGAATTCAGACATCTTAAAAGAGTTCCATCGAAATGATTTTGGAAGAGGGTATCAGCAAGGATTGTGTATCGGGAAGTGCGGCGAATGAAGGTTTTACATTGATTGGGGGTTAAAGTAAGTGGGTTATGTCCATCACAAAGGTAGGAATATACTTTTTGGTACCATGGGGAATTGGGATCAGCAATTTCACACACCATCTCAGAATTCAGTTTGTCATAAGCGGGGACCGTAAGATTCTCAACAAGAAACTCACACCATGCACTGTGTTCTGGCATAGTGATCAAGGACCTAATTGTTGCCATGGCATCTGCTGCTTTGTTGTTCATGCGAGGGAGCTGTTGGAAGATCAGCTTAGTGAAATGCATCTTGATATCTTCAACTGTTTGGCTATAGGGAAGCAACTTGTCATCCTTCATTTGATATTCATTCATATCTTATTTGATAACCAATTGTGAATCATCAAGCATGAATAAAGTGAGAATCTTCTATTGTATGGCCTTTCAAAGTCAAAGTACAAGGGCTTCATATTCTGAAAGATTTAGGGATGAGATCCCCTTTTGGTGTAACAAATAAGATTCCTGCCCCCGATCCTTTCTAAGTGAAGGATCCATCAAAATAAAGCTTCCATGGTGGACTCGGGGCAAGATTAAGTACTGATTCATCTGGGAAATCTGTGATCAGAGGATGTTTACCGTCAATAGGTGCTTCAGAAAAATGATCTGCAATTACTTTTCCTTTGATAGATTTTTTATCCACATATACAATGTCAAACTCACTAAGGATCATGACCCATTTTACTATACGACCAGTAAGAGCAGCGCGTGCTAGGAGATATTTGAGTGGATCAATTTTAGCAACAAGATGAATTTTATGATTAAGCATATAATGTCGTAGCTTCTGCGTATAGAAAACAATGACTAGACATGCCTTCTCAATTAGGGAATAATTCAACTCATAGCCAATAAGAGTTCTGCTGAGATAGTAAATTGCTAGCTCTTTTCCGGTATCATCCAATTGTGCCAGGAGGGCTCCCAATGCGACCTCTGTAGTAGATATGTACAAAATCAGAGGATGAACAGCAAGAGGTGGTACCAACATGGGTGGATTAGCCAGATAGCCTTTCAGTTTCTCAAATGCATTTTGACACAAGCAATTCCACTGGAACTTGATATTCTTGTGCAGGAGATGGGAGAACAGATGCACTTTGTCAGCCAATTGTGACATGAATATTTTGATTGATTGCAGTTTGCCTTGTAAATTGCACAATTGCTTCAATGTTTTGGGTGGTGGCATCTCTAGGATTGCTTTCACTTTCTTTGGATCAACTTCTATTCCATGTTGTGACATAATGTATCCTAGTAGCTTACCATATTGTACTCCAAAGACACTTTTTAGGATTCAGCCTAAGCTTATACTTCTCTAATCACTCAAAGATGGTAGTAAGAATAGGAATATGTGATTCCCTTGTTTTGGATTTGCCTAAAAGATCATCCACACAATCTTCCATGATGACATGCAAAAGGTTATGAAAGATGGTAGTCATTGCTGGTTGATAAGTGGGTCCAGCATTTTTAAGGCCAAAAGGCATCACCTGATAACAAAAGGTGCCCCAAGGTGTTGTGGATGCGGTTTTGTGCTGGTCTTCTGGTGCTATCCTGATCTGATTGTAACCTGAGAAGTCATCCATAAGTGACAACATTTCATATCCTGCTGTCAAATCGACTATAATGTCAATATTTGGTAGTGGAAAATCATCCTCGAGACATGCAAGGTTTAGGTCTCTGAAATCAGTGCAGATGTGAATGCCCCCAGCAGGATTACCTACTGGTATAGTATTAGAAACCCATTCAGGATAATTAATTGGTCTGATTACTTCAGCATCCAACATCTTCTGAAGCTCTACTTTGACTACCAATGCAACTTGAGGATGCATCTTGCGAAGTTTCTGCTTAACAGGTTTTACATTTGGGTCTACAACAAGATGATGCATGACAAGATCTGTATCGAGCCCGAGCATGTCTTTGTAGGTCCAGGCAAATTTGATTTTGTGTTTGTGCAAGAATGTTGTCATGTCTTTCTTTTCTTGATCGCTGAGAGAAACTGCAATGTAGGTGATGTGTGGATCTTCTTCTGTGCCTAGGTTGATTGGAATAGTATCTTCAATGATCATAGAGGACACTTCTGGTTCTAAAGATATAAATTAAAAGTCAACCTCTCCCTCCTCTAGTGCCTCAGAAAGGTTTTCACCAGAGGAAGCGTCCTTTATTTTTCTTTTTCTTCATCCAAAGGTGCATGCGAGAGGTTTTCACCAGCGAATTTATTTTCATTTTTATTTTCTTTTTCACTTTTGCGACTAAGAGAGTTGACTTGGCTACCGAAGTAGGCTTGTTCACTATAGTGTATTTGATGTTTGTACTCTCAGAGATTCTTAAGTCTAAAGAGGGCTAAAACTGCCTCGTCCGAATCACATACGTCCAAAGCTGGTGGTGAGTCTTGCTGATCCCAGTCAATTAATTCAGGGTTTGTGAGGGGTAGATGAGGGGACAAAAGGTCGGCTTGGGTGATAGTGAAGACATGGTGATTTTTGTTTAGGTCATCTTCAATATATTGGAAAGGAATTTTGAAGAACTCTTCCTTAGTGTTTGAATCTAAGGCAGCTAGAGAATAATCCTTAGCGAAGTTAGTCTTAGTCAATACGAAACCCAATATGTGTCCTTTAGAATAGCCATTAGCTGTTATGATCTTCTTCTTACCTGTTTCATTAGCTCCAAGGCCAGTACCATGATATCCCATGCTTTCGACAATGAGAGTAACTTTAGGATACTTTCCTTTGGGGAAAATTACAGGTCGTTCTTCTTCATCATTATAGAGCCAATCAAGGACACTATATTCCATGTGTTCATCTGATAGGGACCCCCAATGTTCAAAAATAGTT
>MU226477.1:2186898-2222279 GCA_018584345.1 Thuja plicata
TTTGAAGGAGAGAGAGGGCTTGGATGAGGTGGAGCTAATGTGGCATCCACATAGGTGCCACATGAGGGACACATAAGCCATGCAAGAGGCCCACTTTGCTCACACATGTGTGAGCAACTTTGGATGTAATGGGTCAAAGTGTACTTAAAGTACATATGTGAAGGATCTTGTAAGAAGGTGTAAGAGGGTGTAAGAGTTTTAGTCCAATGAAACACTTTTAGAAAGTGTAAGAAGGTGTCATCATAGGTGTAAAAAACCCTGTTGACACCAAATAAAGATTATTTAGAAAAGACAATTTTTAAAAATTTGCTCACACATGTGTGAGCAAATAATTAGGATTAATTGGTGTAGGAATCAAGAAATTAGCTTAATTAACCTTAGTTAACTAATAAATAGGTCTATTTGGTGAGAGTGATGTGAGGCAGAGTATGATCTAGGTTCAAATTAGCTTAATCTAAATTTAAAATATAGATTAATTATGGTTTAGTAGAATTAAGTCATGTGGAGGAATAAATAAATTATAAATTTATTTAAAAGAGAATTAATGAGGGGTAATGTATTAAATAAGATTTAATACATCAAAAGGGGTAGTATTTAAATTAAATTTAAATATTAAGGAAAGTGAATCATATTTAATTAAATAGATAGGAGAATATAACAAATATAATTAATTAAAATTAACTATAATGTTATGGGAATATTAATTAAATTAATATAAGGACGATTTTAGATGTCTACATTTTGCCCCTCTTTGATGCGGTGTCAAAAGTGGCGTCGCGTCAAAAAAAAAAAAAAAAGATGTCGTAGAGAGGTCAGAAAACCTACAATAGCGAGAGTGGAAGAGTGTGTCCCCTCAAGAAAATAATAGGAAAAAATACAAAATTTTAATAAAAATTTCTTGAAAAGGCAAGAAAACAGGGAAAGTGGACTAATTGCATGGCGTGTCCAAGGAAAATAGAAGAAAAATGGCGACCAGAATAGGAAATGGGGAGATAGACAGAAGAAATGGGTCCCAAGGGGCTATAAATAGTCCACCGGGGCCCATGGACAAGTCACTTTCACTCACAAAGAGAAAAAAGAGAAGAAGCAGAGAGCAATGGTAGCGCAACAAGAGCGAGCACAGCTTAGGGAGCGCATCTAGGTGCACCAGCGACCTGTAGATGCGAGACCACCGTCTTAGTACTTTATGCATTTATTACTTTTGTAGGTCTTTAGAGGGTAATAAATGCTCCCAAATCGACGCGTAACACAGACGATGGTCACCTGACTTCCGTCTGCGCAGACAGCGGTCGACAGACTACCGTCCTCACAGACGGCTGATCGACGATCAATGTTTATGCAGATGGAGATTGACCGATCTCTGTTTGCGAGGGTAGGGGTAGGACAAAAAGTGTGACGGAGATGGTGGTGTGTGAATGCCGCTATCTATGCAATAAAGGAGGCAGTGGCCTAAATTACCGTCTCTGCAGACTGACATCTGCGAAGATCTATCGATTCCACAGACTTGTAATTGCGAAAGTCCACCGTTTGTGAGGGTTAACCGCCGTTTGCATGGATTGACCCAAAAATGAAAAAAAGAGAGGAAAAGGAGGGAAGACAAGGGTCTGGGAGCATTTTTTGATGCCCCGAATGGGCCTGGGACATGTTTCGATGCCCTTGAACGCTATTTGATCGCTGACATTTTCTTGCTGACTGCAGGAGGAGACCATCACATTTTGGGCAAGGGAGTGTTATCTAGCGACCATGGAGCTAGAGAAGCAGTTGAAAGGGGCTGAGTGGGGAAAAGTGACACTATATGGTTCAGATCACATGCAGCATTGGCTGCGTCTGTGAGCGCATAATGCGCTCATGTTTGCATTGATAGAGAGATGGCATAGCACCACCTCTAGCTTCCACTTCCCTACATGGGAAGCGACTATCACCCTCCATGACGTATGGAGGATCTATAGAATGCCCATTCAGGGGCTCATACCCGAGTACTGCGTGGAGGGATCAGAGCCATAGATGGAGATGACACTGGGTCAAAGATTTATAGATCTGCCTATTACACGGCAGTGGATGTCTTGGACAGGGGCTATGACTATGGAGCCACGGCCACGATGGTTGGATTTATACCTAGCCGAGATGATAGGGGAACGAATCATACCTGATCATGGAGGCAAGGGGTTCCCCATAGGGTGGTTGCGAGTACTGAGCAACATGGTGGAGGATGGGGACCAGTACTACTGGGGATATGTCATCCTAGGCCAGTTGTATTATGATCTTCATATGTGCGCCTATCGCAAGGGTAGGGCACTAGGTCCCGGATGTATGCTCTTGTTAATATGGGCATGGGAGTACATTGCAGTCACATGACCGATTAGACATCAGGAGACCAAGGTAGCATATGAGCCTTTTATATGCAGATATAGGCCACCTATCAGTTATGAGGCCACAGATTCAGTCTGATACTGGCGGATGAGACTGGACGAGATGGGGGGTATATTGTGGGCACCCTATGTAGGGTGTGAGGCCTGGGGTCACGAGATCCCACAATAGGATGGATACGCGGAGGACAGGTTCTATTACTCATATTATATGAGATTTGTGCAGACTGACTGCTGGCTATTTGGTAGGACAGCGTATATGATATCCAAGTACATGTTGTCTAGGGTATAGAAGCAGATGGGCCAGATTCAAGAGGTGGTACCAGATGGGTTTCCACATCCATTGGTGAGCTGAGAGGTGGGGAGCATCTGGAGTATAGGGGTAGATCTGTGTACATCATGAGCATCTTTCATGGGGATGATCAAGGTCCCATGGATCAGGGCTCAAGAGTCTTTACAGGATGCAGGTGTAGTACCAGCATATGCGTAGTGGTGGGCCACACATAGACCTATTAGACTGACAGTGCCAGGGGTTATATAGGAGGATGAGCAGCTAGGGCTCCGAGGGGATAGAGGAGGACAGGATGGGGATGATGAAAAGGAGGGAGGAGATGGAGGGGCCGGAGGGAGGAGATTTTGACCTAGGGTTGCAACACCAAGGTAGAGGGGACATGTAAAGGGGCAGGATCCAAAGGGGCCACCATAGGGATAGGGGCCACCACATGGACAGGGGCCACCACAAGGGCCACCAGAATAGGGGTAGGTACCATCAGTGGGCTACGTAGCCTAGGAGACAAATGATACAGTCATAACAAAGAGAGATAGCCTGCAGACCAAGCTGGGTAGGGTACAGGGATTATTAGCGACATCTCAGGTGACTGAGGTGAGCGCACAGGCTGAGATTCAGTGATTATAGGGATTATTGGTTACAGCATAGGCCACAGCCACCAGCCTACAGACAGAGGTAGCCCAGGTACAGGGGGAGTTGACAACAGAGACTGCTCTGGGGGATGGTGCTCAGAGAGCACTAGACATTTTACAGGCTCGGGTGGACAGCAGAAAGTTTGCTATCATAGAGGAGCGTGGAGACCATGATGAGGAGCTGGCAGAAATGTCAGTGCAGATAGTGGCTCTTAGAGAAGAGCAGGATTTAGCACAGAGATGTGCTAAGGACTATAGGGAGACCGTGATATAGCATGTCTAGCAGGCAGTGCGACAAGTTTGGGTCAAATGATGGTCGATGCCATGGCGGCCTAGAGAGAGGCAGGAAGGAGAGGTCGAGAGGCCGCATACTACATGGGACTTTACCATTGCGCAGTGCCAGAGGAGGCACTATATCCTGCATACTCTGAGAGGATGCAGACAGAGAGCACCGACCGAGGATGACAGGGATCCGTGGGGTTACCGCCATGTCCCAACAGTGGTGTAGGACCATCATAGCCACCACCATGATGTTACTCAGACTTTTTGGACACACATTTTTGACACATGATGTATGATACTGACACTTTTGATATATATACATGGACTATTTTGGGACTATGGGACTTTGATTTATGGATATTTGTGATGCTATATGTTATATGATGTGATGTTTATGTAGGATGTATGGATGCACTATGATGTTATATTACAGTATATGATGTTTATGACTGACATGCAGGATGAGATGAATATATGTATGATGATGCTGACGTATTTGTGATGCAGGGATGAGATGTATATATATATATATATATATATATATATATGTGAAATGGGATTCGTTAATGCTTATATTGTGTCATGTATGGATGTAATGTGATGATACATAAATGTAAATGTATATATGATTTGTGAAATGAATCTAGAATGAATGAACCCTAAAAATTGTTATGGATTTTATTAATGCAACTAAGTGAATGAAATATAAATATATGCAAATGATACTAAATGACGATTTAAAATGTAACTAAATGAATGAAATGTGTAATGCTAATGGAGTAATAATGCAACTATAAATGAGTAAGGATGAATGAACTAAATGAATAATTTTAATACATAATGATTAATGAACTAAATGATCAATGCAAATGAGTTAATGAAGAATGATTAATGCACTAAAATGAACAATGCAACTGAGTTAATGTCTGGATGCAATATGAAACAAATGAGGACACTATTTTTGTGTGCATCAAATAGGTCTGATAAAATCACTTAGGTAACCAGATAGGGGGAATAAATAGAAACCTTTTCCAAGAGCAAAATCAAAATGCAATATGACCTAACTATAATGCGATCCTAGCTACATGATAACAGTGGGATTGATACTATATTAATGTTGGATATCACACCCTAGTTTGATATTGCAAGAGGAGTTATGCACCATGTGCTAGAAAACACAAGTGATATGGTTCCTTTGCGTAGACTAGACTCTCAGACAAATAGGTTGCTAGGAACAAGAATGCAAGATATCAGTTATGATGAGATCTATGAAATGTTACTCATGAGGAGACGTAGTACATCCAGATCTTTTGTGGGATTTGAGATGCATGAATCCTGTCCATAGTGAGGCATACATAGTCATAACCAAATATCAAAACATAAATGCACTAACAAACTATGACAAGCAGATCTTACCGTAAATGACACATATTTCACTAGATACTCACCATAATGAACCAAGATATAAAAGATCAAGGTTGTCGCAATAAGGACATAGTAAAATACAAGATAAAACCAACAAAAAGGCATCCTGATCAAGTGATCATTCAGTCCAAAAGTTCTTTCCATGAGCAATTTTGATGTGAGGATTGATAGAACAGTCGACATCGGAAGGATGCATCCTGATGGGCCAAAGATTGATTGATAAAAACGGGCATTCACTGGCAATTGCTTGTGACTAGAATAATCATAGGAAAGTCAATCTGTCTGCTGGTTTGATGTAGAATGTTTGTGATCACTGTGTCAAGAACAAAGCTTAGTGTGTGATTTGGTAAGCTCAGTCATGCAAGAATATTTATTGTGAAAGCGGAAAGATGGTCAAAAAACTACCTGCACAGATATGGGTAGTGATGCTTATTATGAAAGGCGATGCAAGCTGTATAGACAAATGGTGGAAATAGATGGTGGATCTGACTACACATGGCACCTAAAATAGGTTTTCACCATGGTACTTATCCATTGCACCACCGAAGTGGTTTTCATAGATGGACGGATTTATTTCTCTTTCTCTTTTACTTTATTGATATTCTTTTCAAGCTTTTGTATTTTTTATGCTTTTTTTATTTTTTTATTTATTATTTATTTTTGCTTTCTTTTTGAATGTTTTTGGATTTTCTGCTTTTCTGATTTTTTGGATTTTTGAAAATTTATGTTGTACGACGGACTACGGACTGATCAAGCATAGAAGCACTTGAGATGTACAATATTTAAAGGATTAGAGAGTGGATATCCATCTGGTGACGCAATCTGATAGGCGCCTGAACCATACTTTGCTGTAACAATGAAGGGACCCAACAAATTAGGTTCAAACTTCCCTTTCTTATCGTGGTTTTGGAGGTTCTTCATATTATGCTGCAGGACAAGATCACCAACCTCAAACTGATGAGGCTTGATCCTTTTGTTGAATTGAAGGCGAAGGTGATTTTGATACACGTAGAGGTGGTCTAGGGCATTGAGGCATCTCTCATTGAGGAGTTCCAACTCTTGCAAGCGGGCAACTCTATATTCTTCTTCGGACAACAGATTCTTGAGAGAGATTCTGATGGAAGGGAGCTTAATTTCAATGGGTAGAATAGCCTCAGTACCATAAACAAGGGCAAAGGGAGTGGCTCCCATGGGGGTTTGAATGGAGGTGCGGTAAGCCCAAAGGGCAGGGTTGAGGTGAAGGTGCCAATCACGACCAACTTTATTGACTATTTTCTTGAGGATTCTGAGGATGGTTTTATTCGTAGCCTCAGCTTGACCATTGCTTTACAGAAAGTACTTGGAAGAGGTATGGTGGGTAATGCTAAATTTCCTACATAGCTCTGTGACATCCTTGTTCTTGAAAGGTCCTCCATTATCAGTAACAATGTCCTGAGGAATTCCATAATGACATATAAGATAGTTCAAAATAAATTTTGAAATCTATTTTTCAGTAGTGTAGGTGAGAGGAACAGCTTCGACCCACTTGGTAAAGTACTCCGTAGTAGCTAGGATGTATTTATGGCCATTGGATGAATTAGGGAAAATTTGGCCAACGAGGTCGAGACCCCAGTGTGAAAAAGGCACAGGGGTGATGGTGGGTTGGAGGGATTGGGAGGGAGCGTGTATAAAATCGCCGTGCTGCTGACAAGGTACACACTTCTTCACATAATTATGGGCATCTTGCTCCATAGTAGGATAGTAATATCCAGTGTGTAACAACTTTTTGGCCAAAGTAAGTCCACTAGAGTGGGCCCCTCAGATTCCATGATGTATCTCCTCCAAGGATGTTTGTGCTTCATCAGAATTTAGACATCTTAAAAGAGTTTCATCGAAATGCTTTTGGAAGAGGGTATTAGCAAGGATTGTGTATCGGGAAGTGCGGCGAATGAAGTTTTTACATTGATTGGGGGTTAAAGTAAGTGGGGTATTTCCATCATGAAGGTAGGAAAATACTTCTTGGTACCATGGGGAATTGAGATCAGCAATTTCACACACCATCTCAAAATTTGGTTTGTCATAGGCAGGGACCGTAAGATTCTCAACAAGAAACTCACATCGTACGCTGTGTTCTGGCATAGTGATCAAGGACCCAATTGTTGCCATGGCATCTATTGCTTTGTTGTTCATGCAAGGGATCTGTTTGAAGATCAGCTCAGTGAAATGCGTCTTGAGATCTTCAACTATTCGGCGATAGGCAAACAACTTGTCATCCTTCGTTTGATATTCATCCATAAATTGTTTGATAACTAATTGTGAATCACCAAGCACCAATAAAGTGAGAATCTTCCATTGTATGGCCTGTTGAAGTCCAAGTACAAGGGCTTCATATCCTACAATGTTGTTGGTACAAGGAAACTATAATTTGAAAGATTTAGGGATGAGATCCCCTTTTGGTGTAACAAACAAGATTCCTGCCCCCGATCCTTTCTGAGTGAAGGATCCATCAAAATAAAGCTTCCATGGTGGACTTAGGGCAAGATTTAGGACTGATTCATCTGGGAAATCTATGATCAAAGGATGTTTACCATCAACAGGTGCTTCAGCTAATTGATCTAAAATTAATTGTCCTTTGATAGATTTTCGATCCACATAAACAATGTCAAACTCACTAAGGATCATGACCCATTTTACTGTATGACCAGTAAGAGCAGCGCATGCTAGGAGATATTTGAGTGGATCAATTTTAGCAACAAGATGAATTTTATGATTAAGCATATAATGTCGTAGCTTCTGCATACAGTAAACAATGACCAAACATGCCTTCTCAATTAGGGAATAATTCAACTCATAGCCAATAAGAGTTCTGCTGAGATAGTAAATTGCTCTCTCTTTGCCGGTATCATCCAATTGTGCCAGGAGGGCTCCCAACGTGACCTCTGTAGCAGATATGTACAAAATCAGAGGACAACCAGCAACAAGTGGTACCAACATGGGTGGATTAGCTAGATAACCTTTCAGTTTCTCAAATGCATTTTGACACAAGAAATCGCACTGGAACTTGATATTCTTGTGCAGCAGATGGGAGAATGGATGCACTTTATCATCCAGTTGTGACATGAATCTTTTGATTGATTGAAGTTTGCCTTGTAAACTACATAATTGCTTCAATGTTTTGGGTGGTGGCATCTCTAGGATTGCTTTCACTTTCTTTGGATCAACTTCTATTCCATGCCATGACACAATGTATCCCAGCAGCTTACCAAATTGTACTCCAAAGACACACTTTTTAGAATTTAGCCTAAGCTTATACTTCTCCAATCGCTCAAAGATGGTAGTAAGAATAGGAATATGTGATTGTCTTGTTTTGGATTTGCCTGATTATTTTCTCACACATGTGTGAGAAAATTTTCAAAAATTGACTTTTCTAAATTATACTAATTTGGTGCCAACAAGGTTTCTTACAACCTTGATGGCACCTTATTACACTTTCTAAATTTTTTTCATTAATAGACTAAAACTCTTACACTATCTTACAAACCACTTACATGTGTACTTCAAGTACACATAGACCCATCACATCACAAATTTCTCACACATGTGTAAGAAAACTTGACCTCTTGCACAACTTATGTGTCCCTCATGTGGCACCTATTTAGATGCCACATGTGCTCTGCTTCAGCCAAGCCCTCCAAAATCCTATAAATAGGAGCCTTGCCAAGAGTAATTCACCCATCATTATGGCACTTAGAGTTATTGTGCTAGTTTTCATTTAGAGATTTTAATGCATTTAGAGCTTTTATTGACTAACTTGTTTGGTAGTTGAATCTCATTCATGGTTGTAGTTTGCATTTAATATTACATCATTTACTTCTCATCTACTCTCATATCCATTAGTCCATTCAAGGCTTGAGACAAGTTTCCCATACTTGTTCTTTAGCTTTTTCCTCATCCATTTTTATTTAGTGTTGCACTTAGTTTGCATCCTTTTTCATCATTCAATCAAAGTGAGATTTTATACATTTTGTTGGGAGAGCACACCCACAACCCTCTTTAAGAGTAAATCAACAAGGCTTGGGTGCCCTTGTTTGGCTCATCAGAGGTTGTGTTGGAAATCTTATATTTTTGGAGTATGATTTAGATGTGTTAATGTAGCTTGTAATGATTTATATCTCTAACGTTTGCATGTTTGAGCTTTCTCCCAACAAGTAGGTTTTCATCACATACATTTTGGCACGTCCTGTGGGACCCACATCTCTAAAATTAAAACCTTTTTTTTGCATTTTCCGCAACATGCTTGAAAATGTCACACAAAGTCATCTCCGCCTGTGAGGTCCTACCTCGACCGTATTTTCAGAGATGATACTTTTATATTATGTTTATCAGGGTAATACATTATTTTTGATACATTGAATTATTGGACAACGATTTCATAGCATAGATATCTTGTGATGACTCTATTTTTTATGATGTTTGGATATATTGTTATATGCTTATGATTCTTAGATCTTGATGGCATGTTTAAAAAGGTTTCCATTCTATGTTCTAAATTTTCAATTAGATCATGTGACGTATAAATGTGGATTACGGATTTGAATTCTGCAAGTGATCTATACTAGTTAATTTTTGTATGCTAGATAAGTGATTCAAGGATTTTTGTGAATTATTAGTTATATGTATATGGATGACTTAGTTCTGAAAAGTAATGTATAATTTATGGTTAGATAAATATATTATAATGTATAATATCATGTATGAATGATTTCTTCCTTGGACTACTGATGTTGTGTTCAAGTATGTGTTGGAAAGATACAATGGAAACAATTGTTGTTTTGTCATTGATCTCAAACCTTAACTGGTGAGACTATTGCTATATGTTTGAGTACCATATCTATTGATTGATGAAGAATATTTAACAAGAAGACCAAGTGGAATGGTTGAGTTATGGGAAATCACGAGGGTACTTGATGAGTTGGCACATTGGCAAAGTAATGTGTTGTTTATCTTTTGATGACAATTTACTGAGAACATTTTATGTCGAGTGAAGTCTGTGATGACCGAGCGCCAGTAAATTGCTGAGGAAACCAGTGATGACTGAGCGAAAGAACACAGTGTTGGTTGAGCAACAATATTTTGGTAATTGTTGAGATTTGGGATCTCTGGCCGACATAATTGATTTTATTGGGATATGTAAAGTTAAGTAAGGATAAGAACAATTGGTTCACACTATTTAAATGCACGGGTAACTGTAATTAATGCACGGATCCAAAATTTAATTAGTGATTTCTTTGGAGAAGTAAAGTAAATGTAAAGATGGAAAGATCTGTTGGATCTAACCTAACATAAGATCTATGATCTTGATTAAGAGAAAAAATATTTATTTGACCTAGATGAAGAGGTATAAGATAACCTTAAGGGGTTATTCATGATGTGCATGTAAGAAGTGTATGCAAAAAGATTGCATAGTTAATTGACTGATTGGCATGATCTAGCAGAGAAGGATAAGCAGAGAAGTAGAGAGCTATGAGAGTGATTTCTTGACGGATTTCCAAGCAGATCTGAAGATTGAAAAGAGAATGGAGGCCACTCAATGAATTAGCATTAAAGCTGAATTGGATTTGGATTTGCAAAGTAAGTTGTATGTAACAGATCACACCTGCTAATTACTTTCTAACCATTGTATCAGTCAAAATCCTTTAACTAGGTTAACCTAACAATCATTGTATAAATCCTTTGAGCAAGGTGACATTCAGGTGGAATGTTCTAAGTCCTCTAACAAGGCCACTCCTGGTAGGGTGATTAAATCCTTTAACTAGGTCACATTTAGCAATGTGTTTTGTAACCTTTAACAAGGTTGGCTCCTAACAGAGCTCACTTCAGAAGAGTGAAAACTTGATAGCATGTTATTGGTGGTTTTTTTCAAATTGGGTTTCCACGTTAAATACTGATGTCAACTTGTGTGAATGTTTATGTTGTGTTTTACTGTTAAGTTTCTGCAAGTTGATTACATTTGAACAGTAAAACTACATATGTATGTTTTTGATTTATGTTATTGTTTTCGAGCATATCTAAGTTGTTCAAAGTGGTATAAAGTTTAATTTGGTACATCTAGAACCGAGGATAACTGATTCAACCCCCCTCTTAGTTATTCTAAATTTATTCTAATAGTATACAGGTGAATAAACTATGGATTCAAATTGGGGAAACAAGATTGGGTTAATGTTAAAATCCTTGCTAAGCCAAGGTTAACCCTAAAGAGGAAAATAACCTCATTTTAATGTAATATATGTTTGTAAATGTAATTATGCATGCTTGTAAATTTAATTTATTCATTTTTTTATAAATTCCAACTTAGCATGGCAATGTGTAAATATGATGTGACTTGTGGTGCCAATTGACACATGCATTTGTGAGTTGGAATGCCCATGGCGATTGAGAGGTGAAGTTTTCACCCTAGGCTGTCTTGTAGTGTTCCCATGTGGGGTTACTTGCCTTGGAAACCCAAATCAAGAGTTTTATCATAGAAATTTGTAGGTAAACTGTAAGTGAGTTTTAGAGGGGTTAAAATGAGTTTAAAGGGATAATTAGAGTTTAAAATGACTAGTTCTATAGGTATACTATAGGTTAGGGGTTAATTTTTAATGATTAGAGTGTCTTAATCTTATTTATGGCCCTTCTAAAGTACCATTATTGGTTAGTGGCAAAAATTGGGAAGAGGGAAGACCATCTCCTTCAAGATAGTGGGGTCTCTTTCATGCATCAAAATGGACAAGTGTTAGGGAAGATAACTCATGTCACCTCTCATCTTGTTGGGAAGAGGTAAGAGTTGGGTAGGGAGCCTTTTAGGGAAGATGTAGAGGAGAGTTGGGATTGATTGCCCATTCTCCATTTTGGAAGACTTTTAGTTGTGCTTAGAAGGACTTGCTAGTTGGAAACTAACGGAAGGAAATAAAGGAAAGGAAGGGCTCATCTCAACTTCAATCTATTTTCTAGGAGTAAGGTTGGTACCCCTAAATCCATGTTTGGTGCCTTTTGTATTTTTTTTTCAAATCTTGTTTGAATTTAGTTTTAGTGAGTTCTTGTTGTGTAAATGGTTTCTTGTGGTATAAGTGTTGTTGAAATATTTACTTTTCTTTACATTCTTCATGTTTTATGATTGTGATGTTCATGGAGTGAATGGCCAATATCACCATTTGGAGGGAAGAGAGTCATTGTGGTTGAAGGGCTTAGTTGGGAAAACCATTGTAGTGTAGAGTCTCTTCTTGGAAAGAAGAGAGAAATTACATGGATGTTATGGGCTGTATGTGCCAATTCTTTGTTATTATCTCATTGGGGTGATAAGGGTAAATGGATGTGGTATGTGGAGTTTTGGTTGTATTAGAATCCTTGGGAAGGCATGTGAAATCGGCTCAATTATGTGATATTTATTTTGACATTCTCCTACGTGGTTGTTTCCACCTTCACCCTTTTAATGAGTCTAATGGGGCCCAATTGTGTAAAAGCTTGGGAGGGAGTTGTTTGTTTTAGAACTTATTTATATGTGTTGTGGATTGCTTGAATGTCACCCATCCATTTCTTGCTTCCCCTAGCTCGGGGGTGGTCTCATAGAGACCTAGGATGGGAGGTGAGCTCCCATGGTTTATATCAAAATCTTGTTATTTGCAGATTTTGTAGCTGTCTCATTTTACTTCAAAATGGATGATGTTCAAAGCTTGAAAAGAAGAAAATTGTTGTTTTCTATTGTAATTTGTAAATGCAAATTTTTATTTCAAGCCATAAGACTGGATCCATTGTAATATTATATCTCATAAGGTGAAGGAATTCTATTTTTTTTAATATGTAAAGACTTGTATTGAAAGTTGTTGTTTGTTGTTTTCAAAGAGAAGGAAAAAAGAAAAGATTTTTAAGTTTATTTTGCTTTAAATATTTTGTAAAATTTTCTTATGTTAAAATTTACATATTTAAACATCTTCCTCATGTCTGAAATCTTCTTAAATTTTGTTAGTCTTGATTTTTACAAATGCACAAAAATGCATGTGTTAGGTTTTATACATGTAGAATTATGAAGAAATATCTTTGTTTCAAAGATGGAAATTTCTTTGTTTTATAAACTTACTTATCTCATAATATTTTTTAAAGGAAAATCTTCATTTCCCTTGTATGTAGATTTTATTTTCAAAACTTCATTCAAGATGCAATAGAAAAAAATCAAGTCCATACCTGTATACATACTATCATTTCAGAAAAGGAAATTTATATATGTTTTATGTCTGCTTTTAGATCTATAAGCTGTCTTTTAGGTTTCTGGTATTTTCCAGAATTGTTTGTTCAAAATGTTTATCATTATGTTAAAAATAAAATGTAATGAGTATTGATGAAACACCAAGCTTCATATATAAGAAATCATATTGCAGTTTTTTGTTTAAATCTTCAGTCTGTAATGTATGTGTAAATGATAGCATAAAACTATATATATATCTATATATATATATATATATATATATAGATATATATATATATATATATATATATATATATAATTTCATCTTTTAAANATATATATATATATATATATATATATATATATATATATAGATATATATATATATATATATATATATATATATAATTTCATCTTTTAAATCTGTTATAACTGTATTTGTAACAAGTATATATACATTTTTTATTCCAGAATACTGATTTCACCCTTAATCTATTTTTTAACAGAGTGAATAACAACATGAGTATATAAATATTTACGTATATACATATACAAATATATATAGATATTTTATTTATAGAAAACAAAATGCTATTTTAACATAACAAAAGAAAAAAAGGGCATTTAAAAACAAAATGGGATGGGAGGGGCTAGGTGTAGCCCAACCCGCTCCCACAGTCCCCATACCATTAGTGCTGGGGTGGGGAGGTTGCGACACCCTCCCACCTGTGGTGGTCGTAGCCCCCACAACATAGTCGTGGGTGGATGCGCCACCATGGGTGGGGGTGGGGACCGAGCCTCCTCCACTCTC
The DNA here is from genome assembly GCA_018584345.1 of Thuja plicata. NCBI lineage: Eukaryota > Viridiplantae > Streptophyta > Pinopsida > Cupressales > Cupressaceae > Thuja > Thuja plicata. The sequence continues at coordinate 2,200,904 of MU226477.1, forward strand.
CCTGTAACCCTTACTTGGCTTCAACTCGGCCATGGCACCCACATTCTTTCTCCCTCACCAAATAGGTAACGTTTTCTCCCTCCTCAAAACAAATAAAAAATTAAACCCACTTCCCTTTGCACAACATAACCTAATAAATTGTAATGAAACATCTATAAAATAAACAAGTTAAACATCAGATTAAAAATACTCAGAGACCTGCGCAAATAAATTATAATACACAATGAATAATCTGGAAACAAAATCAAAGAAAATCTATAGATGACCAAAATATACACATAGAATACATACATATATATGTGTATATGCATCTATGTGCATTGGTTGGTTTTGTTTGCTCCTCCATTCAAACCATTATCAGACCTGCAAATCTTCAACATAGAAATGGTGAGTAGAAACTTAGATTAGGGTTTGGAATGAAGAAAATAAAAGAATGAGGAGGAAATCCTCATCTTAAGGCTCTATTATTTGGGGCCCTAACCCTAAATTTGAATTAGGGTTAGGGATCCCTCTAGAAGGTTGACTTTTCTTTTCTTTTAAAATATATTTCTTATGATTCTCTGTTGGTGGGGTTTTATTTCCTTCTTTTGGCGGTTAATATTTTTGATGATTAAATTATACTTAGTTTTAATTTTATACAAATCATAGTAAAGAAATAAGAATATTATGTATGGAACTTTAATAAGATGTTAAGTAATTTATTTAAACTACAAACTTTATTGTAATCATTTTTTATAAAAGGTAACATTTATAATTTTAATTAAATTAAAGTTTATAATCTAGGATTTTCTTTAGATTATTAAAATTTAAAGTGTGTAACTTCAAATTGAATAATAGAAGGTTGTTTGCTTATTTTTTTTGTTATATATAAATTAAATAGACCCTAGCCTTATTGCTTTTAAATTTATATAAAATAAATAACAAGATTTGATACAATAATATTTTGCATTTGTAAGCTTTTTATTTATTTATTTAAGAAATAACTATTTAAAGAAACCTAGAGGAATATATTTTAAATATTTATATTTAGACATAAAGTATTTTAAAAGGCAGATTCTTATATATATATATATATATATATATATATATATATATATATATATATATATATATATATNATTTTTATATATATATATATATATATATATATATATATATATATATATATATATATATATATACCCTAGCCTTATTGCTTTTAAATTTATCATTAGAGATTATTTTAAAAGTTGTCTTTTCTTAAATTTGAATAAAGTTGTGTGGTGATTTTAAAATGTTTTAATAAACTTAATAGTTTAACTTTATCAATCACCCTAAGATAAATACTGTTGGGAATTAGAGGTTAATTTAAGTTAAAGATGGTAATTTTTAATGTAATTAGATTAACTTGCATAAAATTAGCAATTGAGAAATATTAATAATTACTTAATCTAAACTTTAATGGAAAATAGGTTATGTATTTAAAAAGTGTAACATAACCTCTAGATGTTTTTTATTTAAATTATTTTTAAAAGTGGAACTTAGGGTAATTTAAATTAAGATATTTTTTTTTATAAAGCAAGGGTGTTGGATTAACTCGGTTTATTAAGACTATTTTTTTAAATCGGTAATAGGTGTTGTGATTTATTGAGTCAAATGGGCAAAGCTTGACCCGATACAAGGGTGATAACAAGTAGGGGTATCACCTCCCGAAGATTCCAATAAAACATCATAAAGGACTGAAAGACAAAAATATTTATACTCTACAAGTTATGATTTACTTTCAGCCACTCCTTTTGAATGGGAGCAAAGAACCATATCAAAGTTCTTATGTTTCCCATCTTTTTTCCCTTTCACTGTAAACCATCCATCCTCAGCAGCAATAGCCTCTTTTAGCCCCTCTAAGGATGTGACCATTGGGGTTCTCCCACTCCCCTTTTCACTGAGTCTCTCTGCCTGATTCACACTTACTCTAGCCTCTGGACCTGAACCGTTATTCACCACCATTCGTATTTTCTTGATGTCTGCTGGTGTGTCGGTCCCTACCCCATGATCATGAGAAGTGCCCAGTGAATGATCAGCTGGCATAGGTTTCTCATTGCTTACCTTCAATAGGGTCTCCACATGAGCTGTCTCTAGGGGCATCTGAGTCTTCGCCATGGCAGCCACCTGTGTGAAGCTCCTATGTTCTTCCCCTTTCTTCTCTACTGTGTAGTGTTGTTCAGCGGCATCTTTCCACCATGATGTCACCTTGGATCTCTTATCCCTGCTGCAATGTGCATCTAGATGCCCAATTTGGAAGCACCGTCTGCATCTAAAGGGAAAATTCTTATAGTCCAAAGATTGTGTCCAAAATCCTTTGGAAGTTTTAATCAAAATTTCCTCTGGGAGGCCGGCAGAGACATCCATTTCTACCAAGATTCGAGCAAAGGTAGAGTGAAGCAGAATGGAAGACTCCAAATCAATCATTAAAAAATCACCTAACGAATTCCCAACCTCTTCCAACAATGATTCAAACCAAAGGTGCAGGGGAAGAATAGGAAGCCTTACCCACAAAGGCATCGTATTGAAGGTCTTAATTGCTGGATGAAAGGTAGGGTGCCATGCTTTTAAACTTAGTGAAAAATTCTCCTCCCACACCCAGAAAATTTCACATAGAACCTTATTTCTGTCCTGGGGCTTTTCAAAGACAACAATAAAGAATCCCTTTGCTGCCAGATAGATTTGAATATCTCCCTCAATTATGGGCTCCCAATTGTCCAAAATCTAAGAGTGTAGATCACGTAAGCTTGGCCAGTGCCCATGGAAGCATCCTATCACACCCATATTGTAGAAAACTGAGACATTATGGGCTATCTCCTCCTCTTCCTCGGAGCTCATCTCGATAGAAGCATGCTTGGTTTTTGGGGATATGGGACACTTTGCACTGTCCCCACTCTGTATGTGAGGCCCTTGGTCTTGCCTAGGAACCCAGACCCAATCTTGGCATTGGAGCCCCGTCTAGTCCCTATCTCCCACCGGTTTATTTTTCCCAAAACCCCATCTGTCACTCCCATTGCAAACTTTCTCATTGGAAAGCACCCCCATCACATCATTTTTAGGGGTCGCCAGCCTTGCATTTTCTTTAGGACCCTTGGGTACATATGCCCGCTTCTCCCTGTGGGCTGCCCCCAGCCGAGAGCTTCCATGTCCATAGCTCAGATCGTGAGTCCTTACACTATCCCTACCCTCCTTGCAGGTTGTAGCCACCAGCGGCACACACTGCAGACCAGTCTTGTCACTTGCAGTTGGTGGCGCCTCCTGGATGGCCGAAGCCCTAGCACCTGTAAATGCAAAAGCCATCTTTTCATTTACACCAACTCGGTTTATTAATACTATTAAATGATCTAGGTTTTCAACTTAAAATGGTTATATGGAGGCTTATAGTTTTTTAGTTAGACTTTTTAATTATTAGGAAATTTAGTTATTTAACCTAATTTAGACTTGAACGTGGACCTAAATAATGTTATTTTTACATGTCTCTTACATGTAGCTAGTGTAAGGTGTGTGTGATAAAATGTGAGATTAGAATCTGCAACCAAACACTTCAATAAACCATTACATCAAGGGGTTAGGAAAATATGAGTCTCAAAGAACAAAACTAAAAACCCTTGAAATAGGCCTATTGCTTCCTAGTTTAAGTGAGTGTGATTCTCATAGTTGTCCATCAGATTAAACATAGAGAAATCAGTGACTTGACTACTCTAAAATAGAAGATTCAATGCAATGAGAGAGAGAGAGAGAGAGAGAGAGAGAGAGAGAGAGAGAGAGAGAGAGAGAGAGAGAGACTGAGAGATGCATAGACATACATACTTTGCTCTTGAAAGCTAAAAAATGAGAATGCGTGAACTAACAAGCTAAATGCATAACATTGTGAGGAATATAAATAAGGTACAAGATTAAGCTACCAAATGAGAAGAACAATGCATCTATATTAAACTATAAAAGAAAATAGAATGGCATCTAAGCTAAGAAGTGAAGCTAACAATGCAAGAAATGCAAGAAACTACTAATGAAAGCAAAATGACTATGAATGCTCTTAGTTAATCTCTAAAGTGAAAATAGCATAATAACTTTACTCCAAATCTTCTTGTTATGAATGAGAAAGGGAGCTATCCCTTTTATAAGAGATTCCAAGGAATGAGTGGTTGAGATTAAGAGACAAAAGAAATTGATCAATGGTGGAGATGCAATTCCTCTCAATCCATGTGAGATGGAGTGATTTGGATTGGTCAACTTTGTGGAGAATAAGAGAAAATTGGTATTTTCTCCTTTTTTTTGTTTTATTTGATTTTTGAGTGCACACCCATGTGTGAATGGGTTCAATTTTTGGACTTAGGAACTTTTTGATTTTATCCCAATGTTTTATGCTTTTTGGTTTTAGGCTTTGATGCTTGATCGTTTGATTCAACAATCTAGGATTAAAATTACATAAGCAAGTTTGATTAAATGCTTAATAATTTAGAGTCTAGATATAATGTCTTAGATTTAGGATTTGTTAAGACCAAATATTTAAGAAAAGGGGGCCATGGGTTTGTTAGACCATTTTTGGGTGATTACATTTGCCCCTCTTAGACTAATGTGTGATCGATCTGGGAACACATTGAGTCAAAGAACATTTGAAGTTTGATGAATCTGGAAATAGCTTGATGTGAAGCAATGAAACTATCCCATAGGTCATAAACTAATTCCAAATGAAGATCAAACAAAGATCGATTGAAGATTTGAAGATATCAGCTCTGAACTTGATTGAGCGAAGACTGAAAAAGAGGTCAGCTCCGAACTTGATTGAACAAAGACTAACAAGGAGATCTGAAGATATCAGCTTTGGGCTTGATTAAATGAAGATTGATAGAAGGAATCAAGCATTCAGTTTGATGTGAAGTGATGAAACTAAATGTCTTTCCTCCAAGCAGATTTTCTGATTTTAAGATTAAGTTTGAATGGCGAACCAACCTGATGTGGTGCGATGAGACTGATTATCATTCGATTGATTGGGATAATTGACTTGATATGGATCCTGATGAAGCCAATTACCAGATTGAGGGGAGTTCTCATATTGATATGGCGTGATGAATCTGGTATGCCCCTAGAGCTTGATATTTTTTGATGCACAATGATGAGAATCACTTGATTAGGTCTTGATTTGAGTCAGGGCTTGATGCCCCTAGATTGAACTTGTTGATGTGAATCAAATTGTAGATGTAGTGGTACTGCCCCTTGGGAACAAAATCAAAAGGAGGGGAGGCACAAGCCTGATAGATCAAAAGCTTTTGAGAAATGTGCGATGCGAGCCTTTTTTAAGGTCTAGTTGACCAAGTTTGACCAAAATTGACTTAAGTTGACTTTTGGAATTGAAGAGGGAAATGCACAATAAATTTGATAAAAAAGAATCTCAAATCAGGATCCTGTGAAGAAAGTATCGACAATCAACTGCATTTGTTAAAATTAGGTTAAATTGCATTTTTGGGGATCAAAACATCATCAGATTTCTATTTCGGTCTTGAAAATGGATTTAGATTGGTCCAATTAGCCAGGGGATAAATTTTCACATCCATAGGAGCATTTTGAAAATTAGGTCAAATTGTTATATAAGGCCTGGATGGGTCATTTTCAAATCATTTTTATTGTCCACATTTGAGTTTTGAGAAGCTTCTCTGAGCGAAAGTGGTGGTCCCAGTCTCTACTCATCATTTTGAGTGTATGAGAAGGTATGAATAGCCTAGAGATTACCCACCACCTGTAAGTAGTCAATAAACTTCATCTTTACATGTGAATTTTGCCTATTTTGGTTGATTTTTACATGTTTTTGCGCATTTTTACCATGCATCCACGGTTTGTCATATGGTCCTGTGAAAGGGCTCATACGACAGTCTGCCAAAAAATATTTTGTCATATGGGGACCTTAGATTTGTTGCACGGGCCTTACCCACTTGTCACACAATAATATTCAAACTTGCCCCTTTTGTCGTCAGAGAACATCTTATCTGTCGTATGAAACTATTTTGTCGTCTGGCCTAATCTTTTTTCATATGAGGCTTGGGGCTAGTTTAGTCATTTTTTCCTTTTTTTGTATGGGAACAAAGGCATTTTTCTCCTAATTTTATCATCCATTTGCGTGTTCGACTTGCTTAGTAGTCTGTTTACAAGATTTTCTGATTACGTTGTAGTGATTTCACTTTGATTTTATGCTGATACTAATGTCGTTTCTATTGTTTATCTTCATGCAGGTGTAGTTGCCTGATATTCAGTTTAGATCCACTTATCTAGCCACCATGCAGTTAGTTTGTGGCTTATTAGATAATTAGAGTGCACATATCCGAGCTTGTTATCTTTCTTGGTTGCTTCAGATGCCTGATATTCGGGTGAATCACAGGATGTTGACCACATTAGTAGAGAGATTCCACAACGAGTACAAGACAATTCACCTGCTGATGGGGGAGATGACCATCACTCCCAAGGAAATTTATAGGTTTATGTAGATTCCTTTTGCTGGAGTGCATGTGGAGTATGATTCCACACCTTTAGTTGGTGTAGGGGAATTAGCCAGAGTGTTTCATAATCCATTGATTATAGATAAATCGATCACCTGGGACACATTGTTAGAGAGCTATGGAGAGTAGTGGCCTTTGGAGTGTGTTCTTACAGGGTTCATCAGGTGTTTCTTGATGGCAAATAATCACAATAGGGTTTCTTGTGTGGTTGGGCTAGGACACTATAGAGGTTGATCATGTAGCTTGTACAGCTTGGTTGGGATTAGTGCCTCTTAGCACAAATGTATCACAATATGCGTGAGATTACTTATAGGGGTCTCTGAGGTATGGCTGTAGGAGTTTTGATTTTATAGGTATGGGCCTAGGCGCATCTCTCAGTCTACAGACCCATTACAACAGATAGACAGCAGGGCGAAAAGCCCTATGTCTATAGATATGCAGGTTTTATCATACAACCCTTTCCAGGAAATACAAATTACTGGAGGTGCCAGCTCAATGACTTGACTTTGGTTACATGGTGAACTTATTTGCAGGTAGATGTCTGGGCTGAGTGGTGGACAATCCGCAAGGAGTTCTTTGTTTCACACCCACTATTGGGCAAGACATCCTTGGTGATAGAGAGATTCTCACTATCTTGAGTGTTGCGGCAGTATGGGCGTGTTCAGAGTATTTCCACAAAGTACACTACCTATGCTCTATTTCTAGATGAGGAGCGTAGAGGCTGGTCTCGAAAGTAAGATTTTGCTTTGTATATTCATCTTCTTCCTTTAGTTCTTCATAGATATCTTGGAGCTTATAAATCATAGATTGAGCAGTTAAAATTTTGTTATGCAGGTTATCTCTTGCGTTGTGCACATAGGAGCTCATTGAGATTAAACAACTGATGTGGGAGTATCTAGAGGGAGTAGCAGATGCAGGAGTTACTCCAGAGTATCAGGATCATCTTTCTCGGTATCCTTTTCCTAGATTTAAAGATCTGATAGAGAGACTGCCTAGGATTGATGAGGATGCCCTAGAGCAGGCACCCATAGTAGACACACAGGTTTCTCCCCAAAGAGCACCACAGAGAGCACCTCAGAGGCCACCACAGAGGATCCCCACACAGCCAAGGGCTAGAGAAGAGACTAGTCCAAGCATGAGTAGGACACCAGGGTTGGGGTGACATAGAGATCGTGGGGTGATGGGCACCCTAGGGTCATTTGGAGGACAAGTGCCAACCACACAGGTTGCAGAGGAGGAGATGCCAGACACGCAGTGTGACCTAGGGCTAGATGATGTAGTTAGGGTAGTCTGACAACATCGAGAGGCACAAGAGGCCATGGAGAAGGAGGGAACATAGGGAGAGGAGGGTCCTCCGAGAGAGCCTCAAACAACTCAGGATGTGATCATGTCATTGAGGACACGACTATGAGCACTCAGACATAGTTAGCAGTAGCTCAGTCTCAGATTCCATAGTGAGATCGAGTGATCGTAGGGCATGAGAGAGTGATTACAGGTCATGAGGAGAGAGTTTATGGTTTACAGAGATAGGTGAAATTCCAGACCAGTAGGGAAGCCTACTATGTTGTAGTGTATACTGTAGTAGTTCCTATGGCACAACAGCTACTGACATATTCATAGTATTTGGCACGATTTGAGGGAGTAGGCCCTCCACCTCAGACATATGTTCCTCCACTCCCACCACCTAATGGTGGCAAGGGGGGAAGAAAGACTTGATTACCCCTCTTTTGTCTTATCCTATTTTGATTTTTGGAGATCCATTAGATTGTATATGATTTATTTGCACCGAAGGTGCACATTTTTGCTCAATATTTATGAGAGCACATCCTTTTGCACATGTGCGCGCACGCGCACACACACACACACACACACACACACACACACACACACACACACACATATGCGATGATCCTTTTTGGTACTCAAATATATTGTCATGTCTTTATCTCTTGTACAATATTTTGATGTTGTATTATTTTTGTAGCTTAGATCATGGTAGTTGTAAATCATGCGTGCTTCATTTATCTTGTGCTAAATACATGTCATGCTCTTGTTCTTGTTACTAACCCCTTTATGCATAAATGGATAACCTTAAGGAGATAGAATGCAGTTGATTGCATCAGCAAAGCATTAAAGGAGAAATAGTTTGAATAAATAGCTCTGTGTTTAGATTATATGATGGAGTATGTTATCATGCTATCATGCAAGCCTAGAAATGAAAGCTAGGACGCGAGTCAAGTCACCAATTTATTTAGTCACAATGTTTTTATCATTTAGACATTTGGGACACCAGAGTCAATACAATCCCCACTAGTACCAATGGAACCATAAGGATATAAATACGAATCTTCATCGGATAGTTGTGAGAAACAAATGTAAGCATCTAGGCACAAGAGCTGAGATGACCTGAACACTATTTCTAGTTGATATAAAAAAAAAGTACACCAGTATCGAGGCATTCAGAGCCAAGATAACCATGAGTGTGTTGTTGTTGAAAAAAGTAGAATAATAGACAAGGAGATAGGACCAACCTCACCTTATGGTACAGAAGAGTAGGATCGAGGCATGTGTGGCTGATCCACTTGAGTGCAGAAGATCTTATCACATACACCCTAGTGTCTCGACATAAAGATTATCAAAACTACACCAACAAGAAGAAATCAAAGAAAACATAGGAAATCATTGATAATAGACATCATACAAGAAAATTGTCAGCAATCATTCAGTCTATTTATCTTGTTTGATGTGGGTGTTGATGAACATTGTCGTATTGGTTTGTTTGTGTGTTATTGTGTGTATGTTATCTGATATTGTGTCAAGAAACATAGATTTGTTCGAAATGGGAGTATTGAGAAACACTGTTAATTAAGGTGTTAAAAACACCAATGCATCAGTGACAAACTGTCCAGAGACGTAGACCAATTATGAGGACTTGACTCATCTGACAAACATGATGTTTGAAGAATAGGAGGCCTATACAAGACCTAAGGATGGCTTCAATCAGTGAAGCAGGGACTGGATTGATGTGACACCTTAGAAGAGCTTGAAGATCATCCCACAAATGAGATGAGCCAAGCTATGCATTGATAGATGGAGTGCTAGGTTACAAGTGGTGCCTATCACCAGGTTTTCACCACTTGGCAGAGATTCTATTTTTGCTACCAAGGTGCCTATTTCCAGGTTTTCACCAAGGCACTTTTCTTGATTTTTCAATTATTTGTACTTTTCACTTTTTTTACTTTTTTTCTTTCTTTTTTTGTTTTTAATTTTTTTGATTGACTCATCAAGGCACTTGTTTGCCAGGTTTTCACCAAGATGGTCATTTTTTTAGGGCTTTTTCCAAATTTTTTTTGATCATTTTAACTTTTTTTTGTTTTTGATATTTTTTTCGGGATCATATATGTATGTACATATTGCTGACCATTGAGAATGCTCAAGCCTAGAACTTCTTCAGGTGGAGAGTATTGACGAGATTAGTAAAGGAATGCCCTTCTAGAGTTGACAGTTGATAGGCCCTAGAGCCAAATGTTGCAGTGATCACAAAGGGACCCAACCAGTTGGGTTCAAATCTTCCCTTTTGTTCACGATGTTGTTGATTTTTAGGATTTTTCTTAAGCACAAGGTCTTCAACATATAATTCTCTATGTCTCACTTTATTGTTGTAGCCTCGAGACATTCTCTTTTGATAGACTCTCAGATGGTCGAATGGTGATTTTCTATGTTCATCAAGTAGTTCTTGTATGTGATAGAAAGTATACCTAGAAAAGACAACACTAAAACATGCAAACGTTAATGTTAGCCATTAGAAACAAGATTCAAAGAGTTAGCATGTTTAAAATGAAATTCAAAAATAAGAACTTTCACCACAACCTCAGATGAGCTGAACAAGGGCACCCAATGCCTTGTTGATTTTGTCTTAAAGAAGTATGTGGGTGTGCTCTCCCAACACAATACTAAAATCCCACTTGATGATTTAAAGATGCAAGCTAAAGAGAGTGAAGAACTCAAGAGCAAGTATTGAAAACTTGTCTCAAGCTCATCACATGAATGCAAATGCAAGACTATATTATGATGATATGCAAGATCAAAGGAAATCTAAGATTCATTCCATTAATTCTAACATGTAATATCTATATTTGAAAATGAACTACAAGCATGAAAGCATGAACATGAAAACTAAGCTAAGAATTCTAAAGCTAAACTAGCATGATAACAATGCATAAAAGGGAGATGATTTGCTCTTGGCAATGACCTCTATTTATAGATTTTTTGGAGGAGAGAGAGGGGTTGGATGAGGTGAAGCTCATGTGGCATCCACATAGGTGCCACATGAGGGACACATAAGCCATGCAAGAGGCCAAATTTTCTCACACATGTGTGAGAAATTTGTGATGTGATGGGTCAAGGTGTACTTAAAGTACACATGTGAAGGATCTTGTAAGAGGTGTAAGAGTTTTTGTCCAATAAAACACTTTTAGAAAGTGTAAGAAAGTGTCATCAAGGTTATAAGAAATCTTGTTGGCACCAAATTAGGATTATTTGGAAAATTCAATTTTTGGAAATTTGCTCACACATGTGTGAGCAAATAATTAGGACTAATATGTGTAGGAATCAAGAAATTAGCCTAATTAACCTTAGTTAATTAGTGAGTAGGTCTATTTGGTGAGAGTGATGTGAGGTAGGGTAGGATCTAGGTTCAAATTAGTTTAATCTAAATTAAATTTAGATTAATTATGGTTTAATAGAATTAAGTCATGTGGAGGAATAAATAAATTATAAATTTATTTAAAAGGGGTAAATGAAGGAAATGTATATAAATAAGATTTAATACATTAAAGGGGCAATAATACTTAAATTAAGATTTAAATATTATGAATGTGAAACATATTTAATTAAATAAATTAATTAAATAGATAGCAGAATATAACAAATATAATTAATCAAAATTAACTATAATGTTTTTTTTGGTTTTTTTATCGGTAAAAGACTGAAGCCAAGTAATTTTATTAATCAATTAAAATTTACAAAATTCTCCATTCACTGCGGGCACTGGTACGAAAGAATGTAGAAGAAAACCTCTAGTCTTGCCTGAGATAAAGGTCCAAAATACATATTACATTGATTTTATTTATGGGGGCATTCCTTTATTTACATATTAATTATAATGACCTGCCTTATTTACACAGCTCTGTAATAGGGCCTCTCCATTTATCCTTGTACATATAAGTAGGACCGAGGATGTTATAACTGATCTACTTGATGATGAATTGCATGAGGTTGAAGATAGAATATAATCCTTGAAGTTGGTTCTTTATTCCAATCTGATGTATTTGGAGTCCATTGCTTTTCTGCACACAAAATCACTAGCCAAAATCTACTAATGCTAATTTATATTCATCATCATCATATGAAATGTATAATTTTGGTTAGAAACATTTACATCCTATAGTTTTCCAATTTAGAGAACATTACCTCTTACCATGCCTGTTTAAATTTAGATTCTAGTTATTCCATAGTCTTTATAATGAAGGAAAATTTAGCTGAACCTTACTTCATCTAAGCATCGATTTCTTTTATGTAACTAATTAACCATAACCTGCTCATTACAAAGAAGACATGAAACCAGTTTTTGGATAAAAGTAGGGATATGTATTTCATATCTATGTTACAGAATGTTAACCTTTATGACTACACCTATATATATATCATCTTAATTGTATATGTAGTTGGAAACTATTTTGTTACTATTCTAAATTAAATAAATAAATTTAGCTGAACCTTACTTCATCTATGAATAGATTCCTTCTATGTAACTAATTATCCATAACCTACACATATAAAAGACATGAAACCAGTTTAGATGAAAGTATGGATAGGTGTTCCATATCTATGTTTCAGAATGTTATCCTATATGACTATATATATATATATGTGTGTGTGTGTGTGTGTGTGTGTGTGTGTGTGTGATTAGAAACCTTTTGTGTCTATTCTTAATTACATAAATAAATTTGTATCTTACCCCAATCTTATACTCAAATCTTATTCATATACTCGAGAGGAAAAGGAGAGAGCTTTCTTCCATCTTGAATCATATCAGCAGAGCTACCATGGCAATTTTAGACTAAGCCTACCTTTTGTGATAGAGCAGAGGTGTTTATTCTTTTATCAAAATGGTATAACAATCAGACCAAGTATTCCAGCTTACAAATATGTATGTATGCAATTTTAACTTCCATTTTAGAATGAAAAACTAAACAATAGGGTCTTCCTTGATTCAAACTCTAGAGCCTTCTTTTTAGAACATCGCTCTTAGTTAAAATATTTTCGCTTGAATTAGTGTGATAAAGCAATATTAATATATCACAGCCCTTATTAAAAGTTTATAAATGGCCAGCAAAATACCCTAGCTTTTAATACTTTTTCATATCAAAAAATTTAGCATACATAAACTAAAGGAACAAAAAAATAGATCATACTAGTTTAGTTTGAGATACATAAAACATAAGGTGAGAGAAACGGAAAATCTCTTTGCAAGATATACAAATCCCATCACACCAGAGATCAAGGGATTAATCTTCTTCTTCCCCTACTCGAGAAACCCCATTAGTTGGAGATGCAATTCTCTATCATTTGTTTCTATGCTGGTGACCTTCATCCATCCATATATCAATCATATCTCCAGAATCTGAATCGTCAAAACAATTCTATCCTGTTCCCCAATGTCATCATTATGCCAATAAGTAAAGAACCAATTATCCTCATTGGGAATCCTCAAGTGCATGAAAGCCATTAAGAAATCAAGATTCCTCTTAATAACTAGTTCTCTGGATATAAAGGCATGAAAGTCTTTGAAAATCATAATGGGGATAGTCGGGGCAGGTCTTCCATTGATGGCTGGAAGATCATAAAACCTTGGCATAGTAATAGTGCTGTCTGGTTTAATGTTTTGAAGAACTTTATCAATATTTCCAAGGTATTTATGTTTGAAGATCTGAAGATAGAGTTTTCCAATATCCTCTATTATAGGGTCGACATAAATAGTTGATGCAATGAACATAGCAGGAATCTCCAAATTCACCCTATATATGTCAGAGTTAGAAATAAATTCTCGACCTAAGATTCTATAGACTGCTCTCAGAACAATGGATTAAGAGTTCAAGAGGATAGACTTGAGCCGCTTTGTAGTGACCTCTCCATCGAAGGTTATTTCACATTTAGTGCAGACTAATTTGATAAGAGTCATCATATTGCCACCAAACTTAGATAGCTAGGGATACACTTACCAAAGTCGCGATAGGAGATTGATATATAGTACAAATTCTTTCAGGAGGTGAAGAGGCGCTCAGTGAAATAAAACCAAACTTCCACAAGCCACAGAAGATGCTCTGAAGAAAACATAAGTAATGAAGATGAGTCGTCAGAGGTAGGGCAAGGGATATGCAAAGGAACAGATGGAGAGATGCTCTCGGCTCCACCAAGTTGTGATTCCTAAAAGGCCAAACGTCAATTTTAGAAAGAGCAGGAGAAGCCAATGCTAGTAAATATAATATATATAGGTATATATATACATACTTATATATAAGTATTTACCCATATATTTTGATGTATGTATATATCAATAAATACAAATATTCACAATTCTATTTATATTCATATATAAAAACACACACACACACACACACACACACACACACACATATATATGGGTATATGAGAATATATTTATTAAAAAACACTAATTCTAGAACAACCTAAATATACTAATAGATCTCTTGATTTTGTTAAAATATTCCCCTCAGTTTACATCCAAACCTCTTAGATTTTGTTTTCTCCCAACCCCATAACATTGGAAATACCAGAATGTATTCTCACACTGCAAGAATCTTCCAGAGTGAAAGCTAATACATGAAATCTAGGCATTAATTCTAGAGAAGGATTTCCATACCATAACAGATGGAAATTTAAATGAGAAAACCACTTTACTTCTAATACATAGACAAAATATATATCAAGATTAAATTTCTTTACATATTAACTTCCAGCTGCTTCCCAGTTTATACCTATACTTCTGTTCGAAGTTATCTAGTACCTTCATCATCTACGACCATTACTTAACTCAAAATATTTTGTAAATGTATCTTTGTTCTTCTATTACATATTATGAGCAAAGTCCTATTTTATATTAATAAAACTTACTAAAATTTTATGGATAGATACGAAAAAATTTTAGTCCTTTTTGAGAAGATCACAGCTCCATTCCCCTTCGGTTTTCTTGATTATGATGATGACAACCTCTTCTTCTTTCGTCTCCATCCTCGCTTTAGAACACTTTTTGATTGATGACAAAACAATTCAAAAATTATCCATTTCCATATCCTCCAGTATATCCGGTATCTCAAAAGCCTCATCTTTCCAATATTTGAGAAGCACGTCTGTTTCCATTTCCTCCTCTAGAAACTGTTTAAACAGGAAATCTAAGTTCCTCTGCATTTCAGGCCAGTGTTTATCAAAAGCCTTTTTATCCTTAAAAATAATCATCGAGACTCATTGGCTGTTGGGAATATCTTTCAGTTTCACGGTATCCATTTTCATCGTAACCTCTGTAAATGTTACAGTGAGAAGATTGTCAATGCAATAAACCATCTTTTCCAAACCACCCAGTATGTCCTTCACAAAATTTAACTATGCTACCGTCATAACCTCCTCCTTCTTCCATCTAGCAAAAGTTGCCAGCGCGATGAAGAGACCCACAATGTCCCCATTTGAACGAAATGTGTAGGAGTAGTCAAAATGGGCATCTCCCATGCATTTTTCTAGAGCCCTTCTGGCTACTTCCAGAATTGGATTCAAGATTTTATTCCATCTTTCCAGTTTGATGGATCCCCAAAAAGACATTGTTTGATTGTCACTGAGTGTGAAAGTGATTAGCTTGGTTTCCATTCTCACACGACTCTGATCTTTCCCTCTAGATAAATTTCTCTTTATTGCATGACAATACTAATAATCCTTTAATTTCTTTATAATGGGTACCAAAAACTTAAACCTTAAGTTAACCTCATATTGCTAACCCCTATGCAATAATTGTTCTCACACTCTAGTAGGTCATTTATTATAGACGTATAGCCAAGTGGGCATCGGTAGTAATGCATGATCTTACCAATATTGCATAATTAGCATCACTTGTGTTAAGCACGATTCTCAGAATCATGAGGTGAGGTTGGAAATGAGAGCGGTGCTTTAATAATTAATAAAATTGCATTGATATCATATTCCATTAAAGATGGGAGGAAAGAATATCTAACTCATAAATCTGGAAACTATATATTGGTACTTTGAATTATGAGCCTCCTTCTTATTTGAGATTTTGAATAATTACTACCACGTATCATTCATAATCATCAGTTTAATCTTGAAAAGACACAAAGACTAAAAATTTAATCTACCTTTTTATTATTTGCTAGTATGAGATGAGAAACAACCAAAATAGCACCACCATCTTCTTATAAATTGCCTAATCTATAGGTTTTTCCTAAGAGAATCATTAAGTAGGTTCACAATGTGCCTCTACTTCATGATGAAACCCCTTGTCAATCCCGAAAAAGCCTAATTAAAGAACAAAGAGATAAGTCAATCAATAGGCCCTCTATAAAGAAGATAGAGAGACTATCAGGTGAAGTTTGCTTAAGACAGCAGTTATGGGATATTTATAGAAAAATATATATAAGAAAATTTTAAAGAAAAATACAACAAAATAGAAATATATATAAATAAATATACATAAATACATACATACATACATACATACATACATACATACATACATACATATATATATATATATATATATATATATATATATATATATATATATATATATTTTCATATGCATAATATATATATACATATATACATATATACATATTTACATATATTTATCTATACATATTCCTGTTCAGACATATTTAAACGAAGGAAGGATAGGAACTATAAAGGCCACCCATTAAGCATAAATATTTATATGACCATATATTTATGGATATATATAAATGAAGTGAAATTTATAGAAAACTATATATACATATAAATACATGTATACTTATATACATATATACCTTCATCTGTATATGCTTATTTAGACAGAAGGAAGGAATTTTTTTTTTAAGAGCTACCGGTTAAGCTAGATAATGCTTACTAGCTATGTAGTTGTCAATAGCTAAGTTAGCTAGCTCATCCGCATGTCCATTTCCCTCTCTGTAAATATGGTTTATAGTAATTTTCTCAAATGATTTACTCAAGATAAGCGCAAGTGAAATGAGAGAGTCCAATCTCTGGTTCATGAGAGAGCCCTTCCTTAGTGCATTAACTATTATAGCAAAATATCCTTCTATAGCTAAGTTGTTGATCTTTAATTTTTTGCTAAGGGACAAACCATCAATCTAGGCTTCCAATTCTGCCCAATTGTTGGTTGCCCTTCCAATAAATCTACTACTCTTAGCTATTTCAATTCCCTCTAAATTATGAATAGAAAAATCAATCCCAGCCAGTCCAGTATTACCTCTTGATGCCCCATCAAAATTTAGTTTATACCATCCTTTAGTGGGAGGAAACTATTTACATGATTTCCTTTTAATAGAGGCCTGATCTGGTCCTTGACCAATGAAAGGGGGGAGTTTTAATCCTAACCATCTATTTCTAGTTTTATCATCCCAGAGAGTCATCATTGCCTCCTTTTTGTTTCTAAGCAAGATTTTAGTATTAGTAACTTCTATTATAGAGCTTTCAATTTTGTTGATGAGACTAAATGAGTCCATTTTGGTGTCCTGAAAAATTTGTCTATTCCTCTCTTTCCAAATCTCCCATAAAACAATAGGAGGAGCCAAAGACCATAATAAACTATAAATGCTATCTTTGTTTAATTGAGGCCATGAAAGAAGGAAATAGGAAATAGAATATGGAAAAGCCGATATCCAGTTTAGTTTCTTGCATAGCCAGTTCCATATATTCCTGGAAAAAGGACAAGCCAAATGAAGGTGGTCAATGCATTCCTCCTATTTTTCACATAAAACACACTTAATTGAGCCCATAAAGCCCATTCTCTAAAACTTGACTGCAGTTAGAATTCTCCTATGCCAAACTAACCATGCGAAAAATCCAGCTTTAGGTAAGGTATCTTTACTCCAAAATAAGTTGTAAGGAAGGTTCACTTTTGGGTTATTAATTTTTGATCTGATAAAATTGTAACCATATTTGATTTTATATACTCCAGATTTATTACCATCCTAAATCAATTTATCCTGTTTTGAAAGCAGCCTAAGCTTCCTAGCTTCCAAGATCTCGTTTAACCTTTTTTCTTCATCACTTGGGAGAAGCAAGCCACCTCTATCTTTCCATCTCCACCCATTTAAGGGATCAGAATCACAGACAATGTAATCTTTAACCTTAGAACCCCATTTAATTTAAAGGTTGCCTTTTGATTTTGTCCATTGTCCTTATTGATCAATAGCTTGATACCATGCCCATGAGTCAGACCAAAACAAGGCTTCATCCCCCTGACCGAAGTCCCAGGTAAGCCTATTCTGAATAATATCTCTACAATCCAGCATAAAGTTCCAGATTCTAAAACCCTTGGGGGGATTTATCTCACGAAAGATATTAATAGGATTAGGTTGATTTAGATATTTATGAGATAAAATATTTACCCATTTAAGGTTGGGATTACTAATCATTCTCCATACTAATTTTTCCCCAAAAGCCATACTCTGGAGTTTGAGGTCTCTGATACCTACTCCTCCATGTTTTGGCCTGCATACCTTCTCCCAAGCTAGAAGGGCACTTTTTTTTTCTCACAGCCTTGCCAGAAAAATGTACGCAACATCTTATTAAGTTCATTTCTTTGATTGATAGGAAGGTCAAGGCATGCTAGTTGGTAAAGAGGGATTGCCGATAGGAAAGATTGGATCATAATAGCTTTCCCTGCTGAGGATAACCATTTTCCTTTCCATGAGGACATTATTCCTTTGATTTTCTCTACAGTGTGATTCCAAGATGCAGAAGATTTAGAATCTAAGTCTAGATACAGGCCTAAATATTTACATGGAAGAACCTCTTTTTTAAAATCCAGAATGTCTATAATACCTTGTTCAATAGATGGAGTAGTGTTAAAGAAAAAAATTTCAGATTTTTCCTTATTTATTTCCTGTCCTGAGGCTGAAGTGTATAAATCTAAAAGATGTTTGAAACCTTTAGCCTCTGAAATGGAGAAATTCCCATATAACATCATATCATCAACAAATTGTTGATGGGTTGCTGGTTCAGCACTGCTGGTAATCTGGATACCCTGGATTACCTCATTCATTTTATCTTTTTTAATGGCCCGACCTAAAGCTTCGACCATAATGATGAAAATAAAAGGGGAAATAAGGTTTCCTTGACGAATTCCTCTAGAAATACCAAAGAAACCTTGAGGGGAGCCATTAACAAGAATTGATAAATTAGGGGAAGAAATACAAGTAAGGATAAGTTTTACCCAATTCTTCTCAAACCCAAAGGCTCGCAAGAATTTATAGAGAAACAACCAATCAACTTTATCATAGGCCTTTTTTATATCTAATTTAATCAGCATACTCAGTTTCTTATTGATTTTGATAGAGTGTAATGCCTCGGTAGCAATAATTATTCCATCATAGATTGATCTTCCTGGGACAAAACTTGACTGTTCCTCACTTATTATGTATGGTAGGAGTTTCTGAAGTCTGCTGGCCATTATTTTAGAGAAAATTTTATATAACGTATTATATAGAGAAATTGGTCTAAAATCATTGAAGTTGTCTGGATTTTATTTTTAGGTATTAGAATGATGAACGTATTGTCAACCTCTTTTAAGATATTCCCTGAATTCCTAATCCCGTCCAAGGCTGTTGTTACTTCATCACCTATGAAACTCCAACATTTTTGGAAAAAATAGGTAGGGAAGCCATCAGGGCCTGGGGATTTGTCTAGATTCATCTTATTAAGGATATTTTCTACTTCTTCTTTCGAGAATCTGGCTAGAAGCATCTTGTTATGGTCTTTGGAGATGATCTCTGGAATATTTTCTAAGATATTATTTTGATTCTTTATATTTGGTATTCTATTCATCTGATAAATTTCTTTGAAACAATTAACAACCTCATTAGCAATTCCTTTAGGATCCTCTATTAAAATGTTATTTTTATCCGTAATCGATGTAATCCTATTATTACATCTTCTTTGGTTAGTGCTGTTATGGAAGAACTTAGTGTTTTTGTCTCCCACAGCTAGCCATGTTTCTCTTGATTTCTGTCTCCAGAAAACCTCTTCCTTTCCTAACACCTCTTCATAATTTTTTAATATTTTTTTTCTTCTTCGTATAGACTAATATCCGTACATGTCTCTAAAACCTAAGCATTAAGGGTCTTTAATTGATTTTCAATATTAATCCTTATTTCAAAAATGTTGCCAGAATTTGATTTATTCCATTCTTTTAGTTTTATCTTAATAATTTTTAGTTTATTAACTACTTGAAATATTTTAGAGCTAGAGATATCACTATCCATCCACCATTTTTCAACCATTTCCAAGAAAGCTTCCTCTTTCAGCCACATCTGTTCAAATTTGAAAGGATAATTTTTAGGGCTTTTATCCCTAAGGATTTGTAATTCAACAGGGAAATGGTCAGAACCAGAAAAGGGTAATATTTTAGCTAAAAAAGTAAAAGGGAGCTCAACCAAATTATTTTTAAGAAAGAACCTATCTAGTTTTTCAGCAATAAAACTAAAGCCCTTCCATCTATTGTTCCAGGTGAATTGCTCCTCTGAAGTCTCTGCTTCTAAAAGATTATTTCTATTAATCCAATTGTTGAAGTCCCTAGCAGCTGTAGAGAGATGACCAGAACCCCCTCTTTTTTTGACAGTTTTGTTATTGTTAATCTCTAAGTTCTATTGATGATTAGTGACCAACACTTAGTCATTCAATTAGGCAGTTTTAGTTGGCTATCACTGTGGCCGAGCTAAAACTATGCAAGGCCGAGCAACATTGCCAATCAATTTTCAGTTTACCTAGTTACATTGCCGACCTGAGTTACATTGCCTAGCCGAGTAGAGATAGGGATGTTAAATGCTGAGCAGGACAGTTTTTGTATACTTGTCAGGATTGATACAAACTTCAAGGATTAGTGATCCGGCCACCTCATATAAGCATTTTGGGTCAACTTATGTATGCATTTAATATTCTTCTACTAAGTTAGTTATGAATTTAATTGTTTTATCCTATGCATGACTCATTGTAAACATTTAATTGTTTTACCATCAAGGAATGGATATTGTATCTTGATCGTTGATATAGATCTTGCTATCAATTTTTGTATAGGTATATTAGATTTCTTCGAAACCCTATTTTGTGTGTGTAAGAGACAGCAGAACAATTGTCTAAGTGACTGCATTTTGAAGTGAAATGCACAAAGGGTTAATTTTGTTCAGAAGCAAAGATCAAGCAGTAATAACACAGTAAATAGAAGATAAGAGAAATATCAGATTATGAGATCATAGAAGGTACTGAAAAGAGGAGATCCATCATCAGCATCAGAGTGCACATCAAAGGATCAATACTTGAGACATTCTAATTATTGTATCAGGTGAAAATCTCTTGACAGAGTGGTTCTAGCAGACCTTTCTTAAATCTCCTAACAGAGTGCTTTCTTCATTGTAAGTTTCAAATCCTCTCACAGGGTAGATTGTAATGATCTTAAGCTCTTAATAGGGCAGACCTTTAATAGGGTAGATTACATTTTGTAATCAACATTTGTAACCTTAACAGGTACACTTTATTATTGCAGTAGTGGAGAATTT
>MU226477.1:2222392-2241028 GCA_018584345.1 Thuja plicata
TTTAATTTTGAAGATCTGATTCACCCCCCCCCCCTCTCAGTATCTTGCTTTCCCATTATTGTATTTCCAACAGTTATCGTGTTCAAATCTCCTCCAATAATGACTATGTCTTGTTCAAATTCATGCATTTTTTGTTCAATCTCATTCCATACTATTACTTTATCTATATTTTGTATAGGGCTATATACATTTATTATATAAAATTTTAAGTCAGAGTGGAGACTCTTTATCAAACCACAACACCAGTTGGGATGATCTTCTAACTCTGTCAGTGTACTAGATCTTGGGTTCCAAATAATGCCTAGACCACCTGAGGCCCCTGCTGCAGGAACACCCCATATTTATTTTACCCCTAGTTTCTTATTTAATTTTTGAAGTCCTAGCTGATCTAATTTAGTTTCCTGAAGTAGAATTATGTCTGATTTAGTGTTATTAATGAAGCGAGAAAGGATTCACTATTTTTTAGGGGAATTTAAGCCCCTAACATTCTAGGTTAGGACATTCATGTTGTCCTGGGAAGGAACTTCCCCTTCCCTACATTGAAGATCTCAGTGAATTTAACTTGTCCTGTAGCTTCCCCAGCTAACAACCTTAGCTCTTGGGAAAATTTCCTACCATGTTTCTTAATAATCTTGGTGCAGTCTTGAAAAAATTTACTTGGAAGGGAAGAAGCAATGCCTAGGGACATATTATCCTTCTCCACTGATTGCACATCCTCTTCCAAAAATTGTTGTAATTCTTGTAGAGTTAAAGGGGAATCAGGTGCTAAACATTCCGAGATTAAAAGTTTTCTTTGATGACTGAGCTCCTCTTCATCACATATTTCCTCTATAAATTTCTCCATAAGATCCTTCACTAAATCCTCGCACACATACTCTAGGATAATCCTATCTTCCTCCCTCCCCCATTAAAATTCTTTACTTAATCCACATACATCAATGGAGGGATCCTCAATAGATACCAGGGCTGTGGGAAGGGGAGCAATATTAAGGTTAGTTTTCTCTAAATTTTTAGCTACATTCTGATTACTATGGGTATCTAGATAGTGGTTTCCTTCGAAAAAATTAGTGATAGGTTCGTTCATCTCTAGATCTATAGATAAGTCTACATTGCATGGAGTAGAAACTGTATCCATATTTCTAGTCCTACTGAGAATCTCAAAACCCCCAGAGGGAAGAAAATCCACATCAATTTTTGCCAAATTACTAGGTTTATTATGCATATTACTGCTTGGAGACAGGGCCAAAATATTCTTACCCTTATTCTCCATCTGGATCCAATTAGCCGTAGAAAATTTATCAAATGTACGATCAATATCTTCAAAATCATAATCTACAATTTTAGGGTTTAGGGTTTATGATGACCAAGCTAGATTTGTATGAAATTTCCATCGGTCTATTAAGGTTATCGTTAAGATTCATGCTAACAATGATAGCTTTTTCAACATGCGCATTCTCAAATTCAATAAAACCTTTGAATATTCCTAGTTAATTACCTATTTCATGGAGAGATTCATCACCGGATAATTTGATTGGTAAATTTTTAAGCAATACAATCTTTTCAACCTTAAGGTTTAAGTCTTATGGGTTAAACATTGGGGACCAATCCTGGATAAAAAACCATATATTTATAAATTTCGGGCATCCTTCTGTTAAAAGTTTCACTTTCTATTTTCTGCTGGAACAATCTACATACAAAAAATTCTCTTGGAGGATAGTAATACATACCTTATTGTCCAATTATTCTGTTAGCCAATCTGCAATCGTGCCTGTGTTTTCCCCTATTCCATTCCATCTGCAAAACAAGCCATACTCTACACATCTTTTGAATCCTACCTACCATATCATTTTTAATGAAAATATTTTTCTGTTGGTTAGGGTTAGAGACACAATCCTTATGAGTTTCAATGTTTTGAGGAAATGTATATTCCCTGACATTCGTTACTTTTTCTAAATCTCTGGGTTGTCTATGTGGAGGTGAGTAAATTTTACCTGAAACAGATCCTGGACTGTCACGATGTGAGCCTAGCTCCAACCTCTTGGCCACAACCGGCTTGTCAGAGGCCGAATGCATCCAAGCCAAATCGTGATCCATACCCGATGGGAGCATAGATATATTTGGGCCATCATTCCTCCGGTGAGGTAGGGAGTAGGCTCCATCCTTAGCTAGGGTAGAATTCCTAGGTCTGGATGAATTAGGGCTTTGTGAAAACTGCGCAAGCAGAAATGTCTTATGAGAGAAAGCCCTATAGGAAACTCTAGGGGAAGAAGGAGCTTATGCCAAAAAATGATTCACCATTTTGATAACAAAGGGTTTAGCTGAGAGATTCTTCGTCTGAAAAAGGGATCCAGAGATAGTTTTCCAGTCATTAATTCCTTGATTCAGGGGCATAACCAAAGAGCACATACAATATCCATCGATATTAAATTTAACATTCACATACTTTGTTTTTGAAAATAAAAGCATCTGCTGATCCAGGGATTCAACAGTGAATGGTAAGACCAGAGAGCGCAAGCGTTCACAAAAAAGAAGAGACATGTTCGCAAAAGCTTTTTTAATAACATTTGAATGGTCATTTGTTATACATTGAGGATTTATTTCTTTATATGTAGAGACTTTGAGTGGACTTATTTGGAAATTTTTGTTCATTTCTTTAACATTTTAAATTATCTAACTAACTCTAATGTTATGGGAATATTAATTAAATTAATACAAGGATGATTTTGGACGTCTACATTTTGCCCCTCTTTGATGTGGCATCGGAAGTGGAATTGTGTCAAAGAAAAGAAAATAAGATGCCCTAGAAAGGTCAGGAAAACCTAAGGTGACGATAGTAGAGGAGTGTGTCCCCTCAAGAAATAATAGGAAAAAATAAAATTTTTTGATAAAATTTTCTTGAAAAAGGCAGGAAGAGAGAGAAAGAAGACCAATTTCATGGCGTGTCCAAAAGAAATAGAGGAAAAATAGGGACCAGAGCTGGAAACAGGGAGAAGGACGGAAGAAACAGGTCTCAAGGGGCTATAAATAGTCCACCGGGGCCCAAAGAGAAGTCATTTTCACTTATGAAGAGCAAAAAGATGGAAGAAGAGAGAAGTGATGGCAGCAATTCGAGAGCGTACGCAGCTTGAAGAGCAAGTCAGGATCCATCAGTGACCACAGACCCCGGACCACTAGTGAGTAGTCGAAGGCCTCCTAGTCAATTATGCATTTATTGTATTTTATTGCATTTATGGCACCCAAAATGCACTCCAAACTGGCCCGTAACACAGACGGTGATCGACAGATCATTGTCTTCACAAATGGCTGATCGGCGATCGACGTCTGTGCAGATGGAGTTTGCACGATCACCATTTGTGGGGGAAGGAGGGGAGGAGGAAAAATAGGGTGGAGATGGTGGAGTAAGAACTTTTTCATCTGCGGGGTAAAGAGGTGGCGGCCTAAACTGCCATCTCCATAGATTGACACCTGCGAAGAACCGTTGTCTACGAGGGTAAACTAATGTCTCCACTGATTGATTCAAAAATAGAGGAAAAAGAGGGAAAGGAGAGATAGGGGAGGGTCTAGGAGCATTTTTGATGCCCCAAATCAAGCTAGGGGCATTTTTTGATGCCCTTGAATGCTATCCGATGTCTGACATGGGTATGTGGTGGATGTAGGAGGATACGATTACCTTCTAGACAAGGGAGTGCTATCCAGCGATGATGGCGCTAGAGCATGAGTTGACGGTAGAGGATTGGAGTATAGTTACCTTGTGCAGATTGGAGCATGTACACCTATGGCCCCACTTGAGAGCACATAATGTTCTCATGTAGGCTTTGATTGAGGGGTGGCACAGTACCACTTCGAGCTTTCACTTCCCCACTGGGGAAGCTGCTATTACTCTACACGATGTGTGGAGAATTTATAGAGTGCTGATTTGAGGGCTGATACCCGAGTACTACTTCAAGGGGTTAGAGCCTCACATGGAGATGGCATTTGGGAGGAGTTATGTGGAGATACCAACTTCATGTTAGTGGATGTCATGGGTTGGGGCAATGGTGGCATGACCACGGTTACGGAAGGTGGCACTGTATTTGGCAGGGCTGATTGGAGGATGAGTGATGCCTGATCATACAAGAAAGGGATTCCCAATTGGCTGGGAATGAGTGCTGAGCAGTATGGTGGTGGATAGGGACTGGTACTATTGAGGATACACTATCCTGGGACAACTATATTATGATCTACATATGTGTGCCTACTGTAAGAGTAGGGCACTAGGAGCAGGCTGCACATTATTACTGGTATGGGCATGGGAGTATATTATTGTCATGCGCCCGATTCATACTCATGAGACTAGGCAGGCTTATGAGTCATTTGCCTATAGATATAGGCCATTGATTAGCTATGAGTCTACAAACTTGATTGGATATTGGTGTTAGACGTTGGATGAGATGGGTGACATTCAGTGGGCACCATATGCAGGGTGCGAGGTATGGGGCCACCAGGTCCCACAATAGGATGGATACACTAAGCATGGGCATTATGACTCATATTATCTCTGATTTGTATAGACGGATTAGTGGTTGATAGGATGGAAAACTTACATGATATCCAGGTACATGATATCAAGGGTATGATGATAGATGGGACAAGTTCAGGAGGTTGTGCCAGATGGATTTCATCATCCCTTGGTGACTCGGGAGGTAGGCAACATTTGGGGGATGGGAGTAGACTTGCGAGGAGCGTGGGGATCATGGATGGGTATTATCGAGGTGCCATGGATTAGAGTGCAAGAGTCGCTACATGATGCTAGAGTTCTCCCATCATATGCATAGTGGTGGGTGGCCCATAGGCCTATCATATTGATAGTTCCAGGTGTGGTACAAGCAGATGAGTAGCCTGGGCAGGGAGAGGACAGAGGAGGACATGATGGAGATGATAGTGATGAGGAGGGAGGAGATGGAGGAGGGGCTGGGGGTAGGAGAGTCTGAATGAGAGTAGCAACACAGAGGTGATGGGGACATGTAGAGATACCTGTAGGCAGGTAGCCACCAGTGGTCCTAGATATACAGGGACATGCACAGGAATAGAGGCCATAGGGGTCACTAGGACAGGGACAGGGGCCACTGACCGAGCACATAGCCCAGGATATGCATGAAATAGTAGTGGCAGAGAGAGATAGTCTATAGAATAAGCTTGAGAGAGTGCAATATTTACTGGCTATATCTCAGGCGACTGAGACTACTGCACATGCAGAGATCCTGAGGTTACAGGGATTGTTGGACACCTCTTAGGTGATGAAGAGTAGTTCACAGTCAGAGGTTCTAAGACTACATGGATTATTGGCCACCTCCCAGGCTATAGACAACAGTCTACAAACAGACCTAGCCTGAGTATAGGGGGCGTTAGTATCAGAGATAACTTGAGGTGACGGTGCATAAAGGGCATTAGACCTGTTATAGGCCTGGGAAGATAGTGGAGAGTTTGGGATGGGTGGATAGGAGGGGGTGCTGGGGAGGAGATGGCAGCCATGTCAGCATATATAGCATCTTTTACAACACAACGAGATGCTATGTAGATATGGGCATAGGGATATAGAGAAGAGTGAGATATATCTTGCGATGCAAACACATTGATAGGGTTGGGGAAGGTGCTAGCATATGCATTTTCAACACAGAGGGATGCAGAAAGGAGAGGATGGGAGGCCCTAGATTACATGACCTTATATCACAAAGTCGTGTCGGAGGCAGAGTGGGATCCATCGTACTCAGAGAGATCTTCATCCCGGAGTACATGTCATGATTCCCAGGGATCAATGGGATTACCACCCCGTCCTAGCAGGGGTGTGGGGCCATCACAACTATCGTGATGACTCTTATCAGACTATTTTTGATACACATTTTTGTATGACATTTTGAGATACTGACATATGATAGACTCTATATATACATGGAATTTTATGATGATGATCTATTTTATGTCATGACATGATGTGATGTTTATGCAGGATGGATATGATGTGTTATGATTTTATATGTTTATATGATGTTTATGACTGACATGCAGGATGAGATGAATTTATATGATTATACTAACCTATTTGTGATGCAGGGATGAGAGGCATATGATACATGTGGAATGCCTATAGATGGATGTATATTATGTATAATGATGCAATGTGATGTTATATGGATAATATGTAAATGTGTAATGAATGGATTAACAATGCAACTATAATGATGAATGTAATGGATAATTAATGAATGGAACCATATGTAACTATAATGATTAATGAGTAATGAATGAAGTAACAATGCAACTATAATGAATGAACATATTGAATAGTAAATTGACCTAATGAATGAATGCAAAATGGGACAAATGAGGACATTTTTTGTGTGTGTATCAAATAGGTCTAATAGAATCACCTAGGTAACTAGATACAGGGAATAAACAAAAACATTGCCAAGAGAAAAATGCAAAGTGCAATATGACCTAGCTAAAATGTAATCCTAAATACATGATGACAGTGGGATTTATATCGTGTTAATGTTGGAGAGCACACCCTAGTTTGATTTTGCAAAAAGAGTTATGCACCATGTGCTAGAAAAACACAAGTGACATGGTTCCTTTGCGTGGACTAGACTCTCAGACAAATAGGTTTCTAGGAACAAGAATGCAAGATATCAGGTATGATGAGACCTAGGAAATGTTGCTCATGAGGAGACGCAATACATCCAGATCTTTGTAGGGATTTGAGATGCATGAATCTTTCCCCTGGTGAGGCATACATAGTCATAACTAAATATCAAACATAAGTGCACTAACAATCTATGACAAGCAGATCATACACAAATAACACACATTCCAACATGTACTCATCATAACAAACCAAGATATGAAAGATCGAGGCTCTCATGAGAAGGCCACATTAAAACACAAGATAAAATCAACAAAAAGGCATCCTGACCAAGTGGTCATGTTAGTGTGATATATAAAAATGTATGAATTATGTAGTGTATGAAAATATGTAGATGATGGATGTAATAAATGTATATGTTTGGAATGTGTTGTAAAGAGATTGTTTATTGATTTGCTTAGAATATATTGATTTCCTTAATCCTACCTTACATTTAATTGAATTGAATTTATTGTGGATTGAAATTGTAATTAGGAAGAAGATAAGATGCTCCTTTTTATCCTCAAATGCACAAATGGAAGATCCAATTTGATCAACCCAAGGGAAGGGCTAATGCATAAATGAATCAACTATTTGGAAAAGAGAATGAGAAGGATATCTTAAATTCTATAAATTTATTAAGTAAATATGCTTGATTATAGTGATTGAAAAGGATAGGAAGAAGAACCAACCTTGAAATATTGCAGATCAAAGAATGCTATTTTCTGAGGTCTGTAGATTGTTTCTGGAAAATCTGACAGTTGATCCCAAACCAGAACGCAGAGACGAACAAAACCAAAAAATATTTTTCTGTTTCGATGTCATCTTATGAAAAAGGTCAACCTTGACCCACAAATGTCACCCCTGACCCAATAATGTTGACCTTGACCTGCACAGGTTTGACAGAAAATCTGTTTGCGCCATCCCCAAGAAAGCCGAAAAGGGTATCCAAATCTGGTCTCAAAACTGCAATCCTGAACCTGTACCTGCAAGAAAAAGAGGTTTATTTTTTGTGGGGGAGGGGTTTACCTTGGTCAAACCCTAGTTTTGGAATTAACCTTAGATATATGTAATTTAAATTGTAGAAATGAACAAAGTAAATGCATAAATTCACCTTCCTTTGTAAAAGTCCTTGTGGAGGATTCGAATCGTTCAATCCACAAGTATGCTTCAAAATGAAAAATGTAGAAAGGTAGGATGTCTTCAATCTCTTTCTTGTAGATCTCCAACACCAAGTCTTGAATGGGTTCTTGAATTTGGAATAGGCTTGGAAGAAGGTGGATGGAGAGATTACTAAAATGGCACTATGTGGCTTGAATCCTTCAATGGCCTCCAATGGATCTCCTTCATGAAAATGGATGCTTGAGAATGGATGAATTCTTGCTTAAAATATTACTCCTTAGCTTTCTTGAATCACAATTGAAGATGTTTTGAGAATGCTTGATCACCATTCCTTGTGCTTAATGCTTGATTTCCAAGACTTAGAGAAAATGAGAGAGAAAGCTTCCCTTTTATATGAAATTAGGGCACAATCTTCTAAGGAGGCCTACATAGGAGGATTAAATTTCCATTTAAGCCTTTACCCTTAGGATAGGACCTATATTAAATATAATTTAGGAATCAATGCTTCGGAACCTGAAAAAACCAACCTGGAAACGAGAAACACTTTTTGCAAAGGCCGACAACCAGAAACTGTGAGACCTCGGGATCTGAACCCTAGGTCAGGGTCAAGGTCAACCCTAACATAGGTTAGGGTTGAGGTTGACATAGAATTCATAGGTCGACCCTGACCTTGAAGCCCAGAATCACCAATCTGCAGTCCAGAATGCAGAAATCAGTCTAAACATAAGTGTAAAGAGGGACAGAATAGGGGGGAAGCCATGCCAAGATTAGGAACCCATTCAAGGCACTTTCCATAACCCCAAACCACTTACTCAAAAGGCTAAACAAGTCTAAAATGGAAGTGCTTCCATTTTTTGACTATACATTTAGCCCCCACTTTAGCAAGAGTATGAGCTCAACACAAACTCTTGGTAAAGGAGAATATACAGAAAAGACAATCTTATTGGAATCCAAAGGAATAAAGAAACCCTCAAGCCCCCAAGGGACTTAAGTCTTTATCAACCCTAAGATCAAAATAAGAAGACAACACTTAGTTAAGGAGAGAGAGAAGGGGTGTGATTATCTCGCCCAATGAGAACTTATGTCTCACTGTGAATCACACAAAAAAGTGCAACTAGAAAGATGGAGTTGAACTGCCTAGTGAATGTGGCTACTCACTAGTCAACCCATCAAGGAGATCCATTCTTAAAGGGATCAAAATATTTTAATTTGAAAACTGGCAAGATCAAGAGATCTGTGTAAATTTTAAACTGGAGGGATCAAGAGATCCTGAAAAAGTAGAAATGTGACCATGCTTTAAGGATTAGCTTCTTTTAATCCATAAAGGGAAAAAAGTTTTAAATCTTGAAAACCTATTTTGAATGTGTGTGTGTGCAACAAGTGAGTAGAGTGTATGCCCCCATGTTAAAGTCATTTCTAACACTTTAATAGGATCAATGGTTTTAACAGAAACATAAGGAACTCTACAGATTACGTTTCCACTGTGAAATGCCCCCAGAGAGAGACAAATCAAGGGAAATAAACATACATAAGAACACAAGAGGGATCCACCTAATGTGGGGTCAGTATGATCATAGGATAACATGTACATAGAATAGGATATTTTTGCAAATGAATTGACATCATTCCCCGAAGAAAGTAGAACTACAATCACAAAGGAGGAAAGAAACTTAAGAATTACAAAGATGAATCTTTTCAGACCACAACCTGGAGACCAAAAAGAATTAGTGCTACCATGTCATAGACCCAAGAAGATTGTACAAGGAAAATAGTTACAAACAATAGCACAAGTACAACATAACATGAAATGACATATAGAAGAATATAGATACATATAGAGGAATTGAACAACAGTTTTTTATTCCTTTATCACCTTGCACCAACAGAGTAACAAGGGTCGTATAAAAGAATCTAACAAACATTAGAAAACACATTACGGGGGAAACACAATACAACATACAACAAAAAAATGACTACCATAAAGGATGAGCCATTCAAGCATGTTGTCAACTCTCCCCATCTTGGTTGATGTTATTGATGGAAGGTGGGCAACTCGCAAGAGGGACTATATCCAATATAGTTGGAATGATAGACAGTTCCAAACAAGTATCCTCTTGAGAATCACAATGCTCATTACTAGTTTGAATTGTTAATTGAGTTGAAAGCATATGAGGTAGATCATTATCAAGATCAATGGTCTCATATTCATCACTAAGATCAATAGGATCATCAAGAGTGTCCTCCTCATCAAGGTTGATTGAAATGGGATCCAAGATGCAAATAGGATCATCATACTCATTCATCTTATCATCATGACTATGAACCTCTAATGCATCAGGCATAGGTTGATCGAAGGTAGGTAATGATTTTTGAATTATAGAAGCACGGGCTCTAGCATTAGCTCTACGCTTCTTACGATGTTCATTAGCAGATTTGTTATGTTTAACTTTGTTTGGCACATGTTGAGAACTAGGAGGAATGGCAATAGTTTCCTTCATAGGCTCTATAGGAGAATTCTCAGATGGAAGAATAGGAGTTTGATCAATTTTATGAGCGGCAATGGATAAAGGAGGTATTGCAGGAGTAGGCAAAAGACCATGGTTGGAATCAATCTGAGGCATACTTAACTCAACAATTTTGCAATGTTTATAAGCTTGATATGAGAAAAAGAGATGGTCAGGACGATTCAAACATGAGTTAGGTAATGAAGGCCAAATAAAATTGAGAGTAGCACAATCTCTAGGCCTAGAAGGTTCATACAAACTATGATTAATCATTTTGAATTCTCCATTATGAATGAACTTAAGACATTTATGAATGGGAGAAGCGATAGCATGCATAGCAGTTATCCAAGGTAATCCAAATTTAATTTGGAATTGATCTGAAGTAGGAATAATGATGAAGGTAGTATCTATAACCTTACCACAAAGTTCAACAGGTAAGTTAATAGAACCAAGTGCAGGATAAAGAAAGCCATTACAAGTTTGGATCCATGTATCAGATGAGTCATAAAAATCATGTTGTAAGCCTTTCATAAAAAGATTTTCCTCAGTAATGAAATTTATTAAAGATGTGGGATCAACCAAACAACCACGAGTAGGTATCTTAGCAATCCTCGCATAGATGTAAAGGGGACCATCAAGAGCATTAATTGTTTCAGAATCATCAAAAGTAATTAAAAGTTCCCTAGGTCGCTTATCCTTAGTTTGTTTTTGAGCTTTAGGTGGAATTCAAAGTTGAAGTAGAGGTGAAGGATCTTGAACAATAAGTTTAGATGGCGCATCACTCTCCACATGATTAACAATGTTATTAAGATCATCGATCTTTGAATCATAAACAATGTCTACAGAAGATGGTTGAGCTATAGTATTAGTATCATGTGTAGGTAAAGGATTGGTATAGATTTGAAGGTTTTGATTAGGCAGAGAAATAGATTTGTTCCCATTACCATCAAAATTATCAATAGACAAAGCTTTAGAATCAATCAAGTCTTGAATCTTATGCTTTAGAGAGTAACATTTTTCAGTGTCATGGCCATTTTAGCGATGGTATTGGCAGAAATCTTGAGAATCAAAGGATTTTGAAGCTATCGTGGTAGGAAGGAGAGGTCAAATAGGAGGCAAGGTAATCATACTAGCACTTAACAACCTACTCATTATAGAATGTAAAGTTTCAGAGAGAGGAGTAAATGTACGATTCATATGGAAAGAAGTGGATGTAGAAGCACTATTAGATGTAGCCGCAACTTGATCAACAACCGTGTTTGTCTGTTTATTAATCTTGACATAGTTGTTAGGTTTTTGAAAATTATTAGGATTAGGAGCATTGTCACCCTTATCAACTAGAACAGGATCCATTGGAGTGTTGCTCTCAAACTGACTCACTTGTAATTGATAATGGTGAAGTGCTGCACACAATTGTTGAAAGGAGGTAAATTCAATAAGCAGAGTCTTATCTCTAATATCTTTTTGTAAATTTGAAATAAACATATGTTGAATATCAATATTAGGAACAGGATAATAAATTTGAGCATATAAATGCTTAAATCTACCAATAAAATTGATCAAATTTTCCTTAATATTTTGTTTATAATGCATTAAATCAGACAAGGACACTTGTGGTCCAATGTTATTTTGAAATTGTTGAATGAAGGAATTGGAAAATTTTGGAAAAGAATCAATGGAATAAGGAGGTAAGGAACAATACCATTGTAAAGCCTTATCTTGAAAGGTTCTAGTAAACAATTTAGCTAAAATCCTATGGTCATGAGTATAATCACTACAAAGGATTTGAAATATTTTAACATGAGTAATAGGATCACCCTTACCATTGTAATTCTCAAGATGAGGTATATTGGCTTGCTGAGGAAAAGTAGCACATATGATGTCTAGGGATAAAGGACTACCCATATCACATGTAGGAATAATAAACTTGGATTGAGTTAAAGATGCCAATTGTTGTTGTAAATATGACACAGTTTGAGACAAACTAATAATTGTGGAATCATTAGAGGAAACAGGTGGCATAACAATATTAGGAACACTAGGAAAATTGTAAGAAGTAGCAGGAATAGAAGACACAACCGGTGGTACATTAGGAACCACAGTTGGAAGAGGATTAGTATAAGTAAAAGGCACACTATGATATGAAGGTTGTGACGTAGGCAAAGATACCGGTGGAGCACTCACAGGAATAGGTGCACTTGGGAGAGAAGTTGTTATCAAAGGAGGAGTGCAAGTTGGAATACTAGGTAGAGGAACAAAAGAAGGTCCTACACTAGTGACAATAGGTGTGAATCCTAACTCTTGAGCTTGTTGAGCTAAAGGTTTAACATTCAAATTCACAAGATGAGTAATACTATGCAATAAATTAATACCTTGATCATTATCACAGAGAAATTTCTTAAGAGCCTCTATAGCTTGGATAAAATCTTGATTATGGTTTTCTTGGATAAACTAATTTCCCATTTTATCAAGTTTGGTTGAAAGGTTTTGCACTTGTTCAGGAGGAAATCTTAAAGTGTCATCTTGATCATGAGATGAATGAGAAGAGTTATGCTCCATAGAATGATTGGAATCATGAGTTATCAAGTTATCATCCGGTATCCTAAGGAAAGGAGAGGAAGACTCAGGATTGAAGGAACCCATAAGTCTACAGCTTCTTCTAACTGGAATACTATAAGTAGGACTAAATGTGGTAAAGCTCATAAACCAATACAATGCAAATGAACTAAAACAATATGGAATTTTAATGGATTTTGAAAGAACATGCAAGATCTAGCATAAGCAATGTAAATCTAACACCAAAAAGAAAGAGTTGTCTATCATGTGTTCACCAAAAATGTGATATATAAAAATGTATGAATTATGTAATGTATGAAAATATGTAGATGATGGATGTAATAAATGTATATGTTTGGAATGTGTTGTAAAGAGATTGTTTATTGATTTGCTTAAAATATATTGATTTCCTTAATCCTACCTTATATTGAATTGAATTGAATTGATTGTGGATTGCAATTGTAATTAAGGAGAAGATAAGATGCTCCTTTTAATCCTCAAATGCACAAATGGAAGATCTAATTTGATCAACCCAAGGGAAGGGCTAATGCACAAATGAATGAACTATTTGGAAAAGTGAATGAGAAGGATATCTTAAATTATGTAAATTGATTAAGTAAATATGCTTGATTATAATAATTGAAAAGGATAGGAAGAAGAACCAACCTTGAAATATTGCAGATCAAAGAATGCTATTTTCTGAGGTCTGTAGACTATTTTTGGAAAATCTGACAGTTGATCCTAAACTAGAACACAGAGATGAACAAAACACATAAGTCTTTTTCTATTTTGATGTCGTCTTATGAAAAAGGTCGACCTTGACTCACAAATGTCACCCCTAACCCAATAATGTCAACCCTGACCTGCACAGGTTCGATAGAAAATCTGTTCACATCGTCCGCAAGAAAGCCGAAAAGGGTATCCAGATATGGTCTCGAAACTGCAATCCTGAACCTATACCTACAAGAAAAAGAGGTTTGTTTGTTGTGGGGGAGGGGTTTGACTTGGTCAATCCCTAATTTTGGAATTAATGTTAGATATATGTAATTGAAATTGTAGAAATGAACAAAGTAAATGCTTAAATTCACCTTGCTTTGTAAAAGTCTTTGTGGAGGATTCGAATCCTTCAATCCACAATTATGCTTCAAAATGTGAAATATAGAAAGGTAGGATGTCTTCAATCTCTTACTTGTAGATCTCCAACACCAAGTCTTGAATGGGTTCTTGAATTTGGAATAGGCTTGGAAGAAGGTGGATGGAGAGATCACTAAAAGGGCACTATGTGGCTTGAATCCTTCAATGGCCTCCAATGGATCTCCTTCATGAAAATGGATGCTTGAGAATGGATGAATTCTTGCTTAAAATATTACTCCTTAGCTTTCTTGAATGACAATTGAAGATGTTTTGAGAATGCTTGATCACCATTCCTTGTGCTCAATGCTTGATTTCCAAGACTTAGAGAAAATGAGAGAGAAAGCTTCCCTTTTATATGAAATTAGGGCACAATCTTCTAAGGAGGCCTACATAGGAGGATTAAATTTACATTTAAGCCTTTACCCTTAGGAGAGGACCTATATTAAATATAATTTAGGAATGAATGCTTTGGAACCTGAAACAGCCGACCCGGAAGCGGGAAACACTTTTTGCAAAGGCTGACAACCAGATACTATGAGACCCTAGGATTTGAACCCTAGGTTAAGGTCAAGGTTGACCTTGACCTAGGTCAGGGTCAAGGTTGACATAGACCTCATAGGTTGACCCTGACCCTGAAGCCCAAAATCACCAATTTGCAGTCTAGAATGCAGAAATCAGGCTAAATAGGAGTGTAAAGAGGGACAGAACAAGGGGGAAGCCATATCAAGATTAGAAACCCATTCAAGGAACTTGCCATGACCCCAAAAAAATTACTCATAAGGATAAAAAAGTCTAAAATGGAAGTGCTTCCATTTTCTAACTATATAGTTAGTAATAACTGAGAGGGGGGGAGGGGGGGTGAATCAGTGGCTTCAAAAATTATCCTGTAAACTTTAACCACAAACAAATAAACCTTAGATTATTAAGTCCCTACAAGATTCATGCCATAAAATTCTTATAATAATTAACTATCTGTCAGTTTTCCTTGTCTGTCCTTATTCTCCTTGATAACCGATAAGTAGCAAAACTATTTATCGATACTCAGTAAATATGCAGAGTATACGAATCAATCCAGAAATGCATATGTGAAATGTAAAATAGTAAAGTAATAAATCATACACACATAACACATGGATTTTAATGTGGAAACCCTATTAAGGGAAAAACCACTGGGACCGGTACCCTGAATTTTCACTCTTCTGAAGTGAGCCCTGTTACGACCCAACCCTGTTAAAGGTTACAAACACATTGCTAAGTGCGACCTTGTTAGAGGATTTTAATATGAGTCTATCACTTGATATCTGGCATGTATATGCTACCAATATTGATCAACCTCTATGGACACAATAGGTATCTGGCATATCTGGTGCTACCTAACTGCATCAGCCTCCTTCTTAGACTGTGTGTCAGTATCGAGCACTCAATGCTATCTTCATGATAAACTCTTTCAAAATCTGTTAGGATATATCTCAATTATAGAAGACTGTTAAGTCCTGCTTTGTTAAGAGACTTGATTCTTAAATGGTTAAACTAAAATGCAATGTTATGTGTTTCTAATGCAACTTGAATTACATATTTTCAGAGCTATTTAAGTACATTACCTCTCTGATCAATGTATCAATTCAATTCATTGTGCTCCACACTTTCTGCTCTGTGATGCTGTGCTTCACTATTTGTCGGTGTTTGTAGAATTCTTTAGCTCTTCTTCAGCTTGATTGATCAGGACTGTATGAAGTTCTTCTTCATCAGTTTCTCTTCAGCATCCTCTTTCTATTCACTCCCCTTCCCGTATATGTGATTGCATAAATGAATTATGCTTGTCTCTTATATAGACATGATATTCCTTAATTATTGATTCTTGAATCTTGGCATGAAAAATAATCTAGCCAATCTGATTTAAAGCATAACTCTTGATTTATCTCATAGTTATCTTCTTGCCAACTGTAAAAATCTTCTTTAAATCAATTACTTAACTCTGGTTGAATAAAACAAATAAAACAACTAGTTAATTCTATCCTTAAGCTCTGCTAGCTAGATATTTTTTCATTTTCTGAACTCTCTATTCTGTTGGTCAACTCTACAGTTAGTCATCGGTGATAACTGCCAATTCCATCGGTGTGACTCCAGTCAGCTTCGGGATCTCCGTCCGTCAGGCATCATTGGATTTTACTCGTCAGGCAACTCTATTTTCAGCTCGTTGGGTATCACTATGATTTTGGTTCATTGGGCAATACTGTCTTCTACTTGTCAGGTATCCTATGACTTTTGTTCTTTTCCTTTTACCGATGGTGTGCACTCCATCAGTGTTGTCTGTCACTTAGTGAATATTTGACTTTATGCATTGCTGAATGCATAATCTTTATTCCATTGATTCTTTGAAGTCTTTGGCATTATGTACATGATCGTACAGATTATATCAAGTTGACATCAATGAAAATACAAACCATTTACTGATTTAATGCCTTGCATTATCTTCAACTTAACATTATCAAACATTCAATCAGTTACATGTCATCAATCTCTCCCTTTGGCATTGATGGAAACATACTATATTATCACACTATACTATTTCTAATACAATATGAAATATAACAGTTGAGATTCATCAGATTACCAAACAATTTGTTTTGATAACTGATAAAAATGTCTAACCGTCGATAAGCTCTGTGTTAGCTTATATTTGATTCTTGCATCTTTCTGTGTTTCTTGTTTTGATGTGTTGCGTCCTTCCCTTGTGTCAATATCTCTCTTTTGACTATTCTTGTTCTTTGATGTATCTGTCTTTTGTCAGCAACTCTCCTTATGGATATGATCTCTCCCTGTTGGAGTAATCTGATAATGGATAATATTTCTTCTTTTTCTGAAGACTGTGATAATATGGAAACTTTCTCTCCCTTTGACAATAATGCCAAACAAATATCTCACAGATATCTGACATTAATGCAAGTGATCTTTTCTCTCGACCCATAATATATTCCTTGAATTTCCCTTATCCATCAACAATACATCAATATGATCTGGTGCTTGGTTATGATATATACCTTTATGTATATAGATGTAGCTTTGAAGTTCATCTTTTTTCTTGCATCAACATGAATGATATTATGATAATATATAGGCTGATGCAGCCTTCAGTCTTTTACTGATTGGTAGACAAGGGTTTGACCCCTAGTCTCTTTCTCAGGTACTCAAATGTATCCTTGGGCAGTGGCTTGGTGAAGATATTGGTCAATTGTTCTTTAGATTTCACATACTCAAGTATCATCTCTTTTTCTTGAACTCATTCTCTTAAGTAATGATACTTGATTGCAATGTGTTTTGTCTTGGAATGCATGACTAGATTCTCGGAAATGTTTATTTCACTGGTGTTATCACAATAGATAATCATTGGTTCTGAGATCTTCATATGCATACCTTCCAGCAACTATTTGATCTATGCAATATTCTACTTCTACATTAGACTGTGAGATGCATCCTTGCTTCTTGCTAATCCATGTGACAAGTTTGTCACCCATAAAGAATGCTCCTCCAGTTGTGCTCTTCCGGTCATCAAGATTTCCATCCCAATTAGCGTCTGTAAACACCTTAAGTTCAAATTTGCCTTCTCTTCTATACCATAAGCCAAATTCCTTAGTATACTTCAGATATATTAGAATTCTTTTCACAATAGTCATATCTGATTCCCTGGGGTTAGCATAAAATATAGCAACAATTCCTACTGCATGTGCAATATCTGGTCTAGTGTGTACAACATACATGAGTTTTCCAATCATTGATATGTACAAAGTCTGATGTACCTCTGTTGTCTTGTCCTCCTTTGTTAATTTGCATCTAGTAGCCATCGGTGTTCCAACTGGTTTGGAATCTTCCATCTTGAATATTTTCAGGACCTCTTTGATGTATTTGGACTGTGTAATGAAAATACCTTCACTTTGTTGAATGATCTGTAGACCAAGAAAGAACTTGATCTCTCCAAACATAGACATCTCAAACTCTTTGCTCATCTCATCAACAAATGATTTGCATAGCATATCATTGCCTCCAAATATGATGTGATCAACTAATATTTCAGCAATCAAAGTGTTAGCATCAGTATCTTTTTTCAAATAAAGATTATTATTTTCACTAGTCCTTATGAATCCAATACTTATTAGATAGGAATGAAGTCATTCATACCAAACTCTAGGAGCTTGTTTTAATCCATACAAGGCTTTGTGAAGTCTACATACCATGTTCCTCTTGTCTGGATCTACAAACCCTTCTGGTTGCACAATGTATACCTCTTCTTCAAGTATTCCATTTTGGAATGCTGACTTGACATCCATTTGATATACTTTGAATTCTTTGTATGCAACATAAGCAAGTAGTATTCTTACTCCTTCTATCCTAGCAATGGGTGCAAAGGTTTCTCCGTAGTCTATACCTTCCTCTTATGCATACCCCTTGCATACTAGTCTTTCTTTGTTCCTTGTGACTTCTCCATTCTCATTTAGCTCGTTCCTCAATATCCATTTTGTATCGATGACATTTTTGTTATCTGGTCTTGGCACAAGTGACCATGTTTTGTTCTTCTCAATCTGCTCAATCTCATCATTCATAGCACTTATCCATTCTTCATTATCTAGTGCAACATTGACAGATTTTGGCTCAAACTCACAAATT